>JAJPUD010003674.1:221526-234592 GCA_023553655.1 Myrmecobius fasciatus | reverse complement strand
GAGAGGAGTTTTACTGCATTGTTTATATATACAATGAGAAAGTGACGTTTTTATTGGAAACAATGATTTCATTGAAATAGGGGACTCCCAGGGAACAAACACTCTAATATTGATCACCCACTTCAACTTGATTTTCTTTTCAATTTATAGACTGAAAGGTAACCAGAGAGGGTTAACAGGTTAAATGAAAGGATAATTGATGTATCTAGGATCACGAAAGTAATGTGTGTCATAAGAGGGAGGAATGTCACTTGAATGCAGGTCTTTCTAAATCTAAGCCCTGCTCTCTTTCCTTATCCACTATATCAGCATTTTTTTATGTCTTTCTCTCTCCCTCTCTCTCTTTCTCTCCTGTTTTTCTGTCTCTCTCTGGGTATCTCTTTCTGTTTCTGTCTCTGTTTCTGTCTCTCTATAACATTCTCTGTCTCTGTCTGATTCTGTATCTCTCTGTGTGTCTCTCTGCGTGTGTCTCTCTCTGTGGTCCTTTTTGCAGTCTGGTAAAGTTTATAGACCCCTTCTCAGAATTTGTTTAAATACATAAATGAAAATGCCTATAATTACAAAAGAAAACAATTATATTGAAAAATAATTGTACAGAATATAATATATGTATGTTATACACACACATAAACATATACATATTGTAAATTGTATTTCTTGGTTTTAGGCTGAAAATGGAGCAGTCATTCATGGGCAAATATAACTTTTTAGTAACCAGGAAGCTTTGACCTACTCTGTTTCTAACTTGGACTAGTTGGACCCTCCTTAGGCAGCCTGGTGGCTCCCATGCTCCTGAGAATTCACCATCTTGATGGGGCCATACTAAAGCTCCCCAATCTGTTTTAGTCCAACTATAGTTCAGAACCTCCAAAGTTCCCTACTCCAGTAACAGGGACTAAAGGCAAGTATTTTAATGAACAAGGTCACAGAACCCAGGTTAAGATTACATGTACTTCAGAACTTTAACTCTGCAAGTAAATATACATCCCTCAAGTTAGCTCCCTATTCTTGTTCCCTTGCCTGAAACTCCCTGTGGAAAGTAATACATGAAGCCTTCTTCATTTATGCACACCTTAGCATGAATGAGTTCTTCCATAAAAGTTCTTCTCTTTGTCTAATCTTGTCTTAGAGGTCACCCAGGGTTCTCACAAGCTATGCTAATGGAATACAAATTTTAGCAGATCCCTTGACATTAGGAAAACTCACCTGATTTTCTTTCCATGATTTAAGAACTAGGCTAGTTTTAATATAGAAAGATCCATCTTCAAAGTTCTCACTTTTAGCTAGAAATATCTCTCAAAATCTCCTATCAAGTCATAAAAGGAATTGGGATTGGTCCCAAAAAAGAAAGACAACCTACATTGACCAAATCATATCTCCTCAAAGCTCTAATTTACAATGGAGTAGCAATATACTGTAAATTTCAATTCAATAACTTTCAAGTTATAATTTGAAATATATTGATTTTAAGATTGTGGTATTTGAAGCCTAGAGCTAGCAGCAACCTTAGGGAGCATCCAGTTCAAATTCTTGGTAAATGACATGTCCCAGTTCATATGAAGTCGTATGAATTGTCTGATAATCATTTTATGGAAGCATCATCTGAAAGAGGGAAGGCAGGAGTAAGTTATAACTCACTGGGAGAGGGGTTAGGTAGATGGGAAGTCGTCAGACTAGGTACAAAAGAACACTGAAACAGGAGGCTTGGAGATTACCTTTCTCTTCTTCACTATTTCTTGGAACTTTGGCTTTTTGATTCTTGTCAAGGATGATTTTGTCTTGCAATAGGTAAATAAAGATCCCAGGAGACAAATAGCCAAAGGCTGCCCATGGTTATATGTGGTGCAGTTTTTTGTTTTTTTTTTTCAGAGAGGTCACCCATTTCTTGGAGTGAGGAGAGCAGTGTTTCATTGGAATCCTTATTTATTCACATATGTATTTATATGTTTGATAACTCTGCATTTTCTGAATTTAACAGACAATTCAAGCAGTAAGCAATTATTAAGCACTTAGTATGAGCCAGGCAAAGTGCTAAACATTGGGGATACAAAAGAATGTAAACAGACAGTTCTTGCTCTCAAGCTCACATTCTATTGGGGAAGGCAATGTGGAAATAACTACATAACATAAAGGATCATGGGAACTTAGGCTTAAAGGTGAGAGAGTGGGTCTACAAAAGGCATGTAGTTTGCCCTTCTTATTTTATAGGCAAAGAAATGAGGCAATGTGAGTTGAGGTGACTTATCCAAGATGACATAGGCAATAAGCATCTCAGTTTGTAGCTCAAAGATGTACATGTCAGAGGGACTTCAAAAGCTTCCCATTTTACAGGACTGAAAGATTAGATCTCACACCTTTTGAATGCCAAGTCAGTGCTTTTTTATCTTTTTTTCAGAAAAGTTTTCTTTTGTCCAAAAGCACTGAAAACTAAACTTGAAATTCCATTTCATTCAGTCCATGGGGATCATTTCCTAACAAAGTATGTTGAATGTTGCATCCACTTCCCTTCATTTTTATTACTATGTCTTCTTGATTGGGGCAGGAGAATGCCTGTGTACCTAATTTACTTCATTTTGAATTTTGCTCATAAAAGATAGCTGCAAATTTAGAGACAGAGAAAGTAATTTTTGTTCTCTTGGTAACACTATAAGTTGCACTGAGACAGAGCCAGGGAGACAGAAAAGTTTTAGGCAGAGATCATTGGAAGTAAAGGTAATCCTGTAAAGAACAGAAGTTGTAGTACCGAAGTGGAGATCCTGGGATGAGCCTGTGGAGCACATGGATGGATGGAGGTACTCATTAATCTAATCTCATACATTTCCATCTCATCATAGTTGGTTGGTTGCCATCCTTCTTTCTCAAAGAGAACCAAAATGACGTGTTAATAGTCTAGTTTCATTGTGTCTTACTGTGGAAGATCAGACCAATATGAGCTCAGAATGTTCTGCCACAGGTTGGACAAAAAGAGTCCCTATGAACATATGGGGTAGCTTCTCTAATTTTGAGCATCTCACCTTTCTTTTGGGCTAATTCAATTCTGCCTTGCTTCTAATGCATGGCACATTCTCTGATGAGGGCATGCCATGCTGGGTGGTCCTGTGCCAATATTTCTCATGTCATACAATTGCATGAACAATTGTAAATTTACAATTGTAAAAGAACAAAAGTTTTTTTTTGCTATGTGTATACCTTTAAGTAAGTCCTTTCACTAACTTGTCCCTAAGTCCAGTCATCTATAAAATTGGAAGGATATTCTAGACAGTCTCTGAGGTCCCCTCCACTAACACCTCTAGTTGCCCTCTAGTCTTTGTCATTTATATGTCATTCTTTGGTCTCAAACTCATGATTCTGAAAGGCAAACTTAGTCCATGGATCAATATGCTTACTTTCCATATATCTTAAGGCAAGTATCCTCATATTATTTGGGCCTCAGTTTCCTTGGCTGTTAAAATGAATATGTTGGACTCAATGTTTGCTGAATTCCCTTCCATCTCTAGATCTATTATTCCCTAATGAAGAAGTAAAAGTACTGTTGGTACTCTCTAAATTCAGGAACTTTTAGATACAGACTTAGTTGTTTTCATGCTCTGGCACATTTCAATAAAGAATCTCTCAATCATGGAGGGATCCTTGTTAAATATTGCAGTTTCACTTCAGTTTTCATCACCCTTCTTAATGGAAAACTGAGTAGGCCCCAAGATTACTGTCTCGATTCTGATCCATGAAATGTCCAAATGAAGATCAATTACATCTTGATTATCAAATCATGTCTATCTCTGATTGCTTAGGCCCATATAAATCCCATTATTTGGAGCAATCAAACTGGCCTCTGCATCTCAGGAAGAGAATCATTCCATCCTCTGTAATCAAAAATATGTCGCTGTAGCTTTTCCTTTCTGAAAGATTGGCCCATATTCTTTTGACCAGATAACAGAAATGGGAAATGCTTAGCCTGTATTATTTCACAGTTGTCCCTGTTATGGGCAATAGGATTCAGGATTACATACTGAAAGGCATGTCCAATGAGTTGCAGGAGACCAATGGCATTTATAGTTTAAGCTGGAAGAAAAAAATCTTCACAGAGAGACTGTAGTGGGAGTTTATGGAATGGGGCTTACAAAATAATAAAAGCTAGCACTAAGTAGTGCTTTAAGCTTTGTAAAGCATTTTATAATTATCATGTTATTTTATGTCCACAAAAACCCTGGGAGGAAAGTACTATTGTTTTCACCATTTTCCAAATGAGGAAACTGAGGCTTAAAGAGTTACCTAATTAGTAAAAATCTGGGGATGATTTAAATTCAGCTCTTCCTGACTACATGCCCCATGCTCTTTCTACTGCCTCATGGAGCTTTCCCTAAGCACATCCTTAAAAGCACATTCACTTAATGCTGTATCTCAAGCACCCAATTGTCTTAAAAAAAAAACTTGCACTGAAGGTGAAATGAAGAGAAAGGGTCATTCTAGGAAGGTGTTCCTGGCCAAATTCAGAGTTGAGTAAAGTATGTGTTTTACAAAATCCTCCTCTACTTTGTTCCTTTCTCCATTCATGGTGTCCAATTATCTGATTTACAGGGATGATATTTGCCTTCTCTCTCCAGCTCCCTATGTGCTGTATGGGTGTTTAGGGAGGACCAGCACTTTCAGTATCAGGATATGGCAGGCTCATCCCTTTCAGGGATGCTCATTCTTCTTTGGTGTTCACCTTCACTCAACTCTCACCTGTGACTACAAGAAATCGTATCAGGTTCAGAGTCCATATTCTAGTAAAACTGCTCAGCAGATTGGCTAAACCAGGTGAAGGGTTGCCTGTTGGCTACCCTAATTACTCAAAGAAGAATGAGCATTAGAGAGGTATCTGCCTCCAGCATGGAAAGACTTTCTCCAGTGGAATGGGGAGATGAGAATAAGATCTGTGGAAAGCATAGAGCTTGATTAGATGTGGAAGACTCCAAGGTCGTTCATCCTCTGCATCCCATTGTCAGTCATCTTAACTTTTATCCTGCCACCAGTTTTTGAAAACTTGGGAAGAGAGAATGTGGCTGATAACTTTGTGCAATTCTACTTTACTTAAATCTAATTCACAGACTAGTAAAAAAAATCGCCCCATTATGTCACTGGTTCTCTTTTAAAGAAAGGATGAGCAACAAAGAGTTCCCTGTGCAAATCATTCATTTATCCCTCAGTGTGGCTTGAAGTCTACCTCTTCTTTTAGTCAGCTTCAACCAGCCTTGTCATCCCTCACTAATCACTCTGCTGCAGATTCTACTGATCCTTCCTGTGGTTTCCTGAGACATCTCTCATTACCATCTCTCCTTTCCAAACCATCATGCACTCTGTTGCTTATTGAATTACTCCACTGCCAAACTTCAACATATCTCCATTGATCAAAAATTCTTTGTGGCTCCTCATTGTTTGGCAATTTACCTGCTGGACTTTTGCATTTGTGTTCTACACTTTTGATTTCATGCTTATTATGTAAAAAAATCAAATTTATCATTTCCCCCCCATAGGCCAGTACTCTTTCCTGATTTCTCTATTTTTGTTAATGACAACCACAATTTCATGATCATATATGACAAACAACTCAGAAACATCCTATACCTCTTCTTTTTCCTTCATGCCCTCCATCTAATCTTTTTTTTTCTTTTTTTTAAGTTTAAGGTACTTTATTGATCCATATGGTCAACTAGATGACACAATAGATAGAGAGCCAGGCCTGGAGTCAGTAATGTTCATTTTCATGAATTCAAACCTGGTCTTAGACACTTACAAGCTATGTGACTTTGAGAAATAACTTAACCTGTTTGCCTCAGTTTCCTCATTTCTAAAATGAGCTGGAAAAGAAAACGGCAAGCAAATTTAATATCTTTGCCAATAAAGCCTCAAATAGGTCCACAGAGAGTCAGTCACAGGTGAAATGACTGAACAATAGCAACAAGTTGCTTCATGTTCAATCAATTGCATAATTCATCAGCCCCCACTGAAGTAATTTCCTTTCTAGACATCCAGAGATACAATCCTGTTATTTCTACCAACACACTTTTCACATCTCTACCATTTCTGAATCCTTAGACTCTATTCTCTCTCAGATTATCAAAATATCCTGATTGGTCTCTCTGTCTCAAGTTTCATACTATTCCAGTTAAATTTCCAGTCAATAGTTGAAATTGTATTTTTCTAAAATATATCTGACCATGTCACACTCCTATTCAATAAATTCCACTTGCTTCCCATTATCACCAGCATCAAATAGAAAATATTTTGGCTTTTAGAGCTCATCACAACCTGGCACTCTTGTCCCTTTATGTTCTTTTTATATTTTACTCTTTACTAGATACTCTGTGATCCAGCGATATTATCTCTTTGATGTTCTTCCAAAAATACTCATTCTCCAGACTCTGGGAATTTGCACTAGCTGGAATACTGTTGCTGCTCACTGCAACCTGCTAGCATTCATGATTTCCTTCAGATCCTAGCTAAAATCCCATCTTTAACAAAAAAATCCTTTTTGGATCTCCTAATAATGCTAGTATATTTTCTCTAATATCAGTTTCAGTTAATCATGACTAAATGTAGTTGATACAGTCATTTGAAAACTGCCTTTACAATTAGAGGTAAGCATCTAGAGGTCAGGGCCTGTTTTGACTTTCTTGGCATCCCCAATGCTTATCACATAGTAAGTGCTCAACAAATGCTTCTTGATTGCACCCAGTTGGCCTTTTTAGGCAGAGACTTTCTCCTCTTTATATTTCTAATTTTTAGCATAGCATATGAATGTAGGCATGGGATAGGAGGAAGGAAACACAATAAGCACTTCATCAAAGTCTGATTGATATGGGCATGATAGTTTCTGTTCAAAAAGTGTCAGACAATATGTTTTGAAGCACACAGCATTTATGCTGGCATTCAAAGCCCCAGAAATCTGGCCCCAGCCTACCTTTCCATCTTTCCTGTTTCTCACGTTCTTCAAGCCATCTAAATTGTAATGACCTTTTACCTTCTTCCATGTATTTGTTTTTGTCTATGTTCTCTCCCAGATCTAGAACAAACTATCCCTCATATTTCTGCCTGTTGAAATCACTATTTTCCTTTCAAGGATCAACCCTCTGTATACCCTGGTCCAACCTCCATATACCTAGAGATAATCAATTGCTCTCATAAATCTTTAAGGATAGTCTGATTTCTCCAGTATATAATATTTTCATTTTAACCCCCTTCTATGTATTGGAAACTTCTTGAAAGCAGGGAAAATGAGCATTTCTAAATGAGAAAGTTATGGTAGTGATCCATTTTGACTCCAGGTTCTATGATCCTATGATCTGACTTCATATTCCTTCTCTGGTGTTTACCACTTGTGTGATCTTGAGCATTTCATTACTATGTGGCTCAGTTTCCTTAACTCTAAAAGGAGTGTGGAGTTTAGCTTAGAAGGTCTCTGAGGTCCCTATCAGCTCTAGTTCTGTGAGTCATGGTAAAATATAAATAGGTCCCTTTACAGGTAAAGTATACAATGCATTCTGCAAACATTAGCTCAAATGATCTTGAAAGTAGACTTGTGAAGCAGGTGTTCTTATCACCATCATGTAGCATATAAGGAAACAGGTTCAAAGGAGTTAGGGGACTTTTTCTAGGCATGGGGAATAATGGTCTGAAAGACTTTCTGGTTCCCAATTTTTGCGCTCGACTTTGCTATCAAATAATAATAACCTTTACATAGCATCTATTATGTGACAGATGCTGTGCTAGGTGTTTTACAATTATTATTTCATTTGATTCTTATATTGACTCTGGGAAGTAGATGCTGTTATTATCCTCACTTCCCATGAGTACTCAGAGGCAGACAGAGGTTAAATGAGTTGCCTAAAGTAACACAGCTAGTAAGTATCTGAAGCTGGGTAAAGAATTCAGATCTTTGTGAGTCTAATCCCAGTGTTTTAACCACAGTGCTTCCTTGTTGCCTCCTTGTTACTGAGTCAGAAAAATATTTCATGGGAGGCAAAATGATGAAATGGATAGAATTTTGGGGTTCATTTGAACACCAGTCTATCTGACTCCAGGTCCAGTGCTCTATCCACTGAACCACACAGGTTATCCTTCAGTACCCAGATTTGTGAGAAAGTATCAAGAACTACAGAAATATAAGCCAATATTATAGTTGATACAGCAGTATGGAAGAGCGACCTGTTTTCCATGGAATACTCTTTGAAAATGTTTCTTCATACAAACCAACCTGAATCCCATTTACACAGTATATCTTATTACTTTTATCTTTTTTTCTGAAATAAGTTTCTGGCTCATAATAGGGTTCTTTATGAAAGTATTTTACCCTCAATTATTTTGTTTGGTTGTTGATTTTGTCCCCTACTTTCCCTTTTGCAACTTCTCATTACCCTCAATGTTGATTTCCACCAAGTTATCCAATGAGCTTCCTGTTTCTAGCACTGTGGACAGCTCCCATCCTGCCTGTTTTGTGTTCTTCCTGCCAAGGCAGTCATTAAGACAAGTGTATGATTGGAATCACTAAAGTGAACTTCTTTCAGTTTTTCCAGTTCTAGCACCCTGTCTCTTTCATTACTCTTCTCTTCCTTGTCAGGCAAATTCAGCATGAAAGCCCAACAGCCACTAGGAGACTTTGGGCTGCCTTTGGCCTCCACCACTATGAGATAGTTCATCTTCAATCACTCCTTACTTCAGTCTCCTGGGAGGCTGAGTTCTCATGTCCTCAGTGGCAGGCAAGAGACATGAGGGAACTGGAACCAGGAATCCTGGGTTTCAGTATTATTTTGACTATTTTACATTTTTTTTATTAAACCTTTTTACTTGCAAAACATATGTATGGGCAATTTTTCAACATTGACCCTTGCAAAGCTTTCCATTATAAATTTTCCCCCCTAGTCCCCACCCCTCCCCTAGATGGCAGGAAGTCTACTACATGTTAATTATGTTGAAATACTTGACAAATCGAATATGTGCATACATATTTTACAGTTATCTTGTTGTGCAAGAAAAGTAGGATCTACAAGGGAAAAAAAATCTGAGAAGGGAAACACAATGCAAGCAAACATCAATAGAGAGCATGAAAATGTTATGTTGTGGTCCACATTTCATATCCCTCTCTCTGGGTGTATATGGTTTTCTTCACTGAATAATTGGAACTTGTTTCAACATTTCATTGTTGAAGAGAGTCATGTTTTGACTATTTTACAGAATTTAAGAGTTATGAGGGTTTTTAGTAAGTTAATAGTCAAAAGCTGTTTAGTCAAAAACCTTGACAATAATCCTATGTATGGTTCTACTGTTCCACATTCTTAAGGGTGTACATAATAACAGTTCCTCAGGGTCAGTGACTATTTCAATTTTGGTTTTGTACCCTAGCATAGAACCTGGAATAGAACTAGCATAGAACTCTATTTACTTTATATGTGAGCATTGCATCACATTGAACAATTATATTGAATTATCTTCCACTCTATATGTGTACAAATACACACTTAATATCTATAGATATCACATAAAGAGAAAAAATAATTCAGTACAATAATTCATTGTACAATATATGTATTAAGTGCAAAACTTTGTGTTCCAAATCCCCCCCTTTTCCCCTACTTCCTCCCTTAGATGGCAAGTAATCTAATATATTTTAAACATGGTTATATGTTAAATCCAATATATGCATTCATATTTATTCAATTATCTTGCTGCACAAGAAAAATCAGATCAAAAAGGAAAAAAAATGAGAAAGAAAACAAAACGCATGCAAACAACAATAAAGAAAGTGAAAATATTGTCATCCACACTAAGTTCCCACAGTCCTCTCTGGGTGTAGATGGCTCTCTTTCTCACAAGATCATTGGAAGTAGTCTGAATCATATCATTGTTGTAAAGAGCCACATCCATCAGAATTGATCATTCTATAATCTTATTGTTGCCATGTACAATGATCTCCTAGTTCTGCTCATTTCACTCAGCATCAATTCATGTAAGTCTCTCCAGACCTCTCTGAAATCATCCTGCTGGTTGTTTCTTATAGAACAATAATATTCCATAACATTCATATACCATAATTTATTCAGCCATTCTCCAGTTGATGGGCATCCATTCAGTTTCCAGTTTCTAGCCACTACAAAAAGGGCTGCCACAAACATTATTGCACATGAGGGTCCCTTTCCCTCCTCTAAGATCTCTTTGGGAATACAGGCCCAGTAGAAACACTGCTGGGTCAAAGGGTATGCACAGTTTGATAACTTTTTGAGCATAGTTCCAGATTACTCTCCAGAATGGTTGGATCCATTCACAATTCCACTAACAATGTATCAGTGTCCCAGTTTTCTCACATCCCTTGCTACATTTGTCATTATCTTTTCCTGTCATCTTAGCCAATCTGAGAGATGTGTAGTAGTACCTCAGTGTAGTCTTAATTTGCATTTCTCTGATCAATAGTGATTTAGAGCATCTCCTAGGCTTTTGATCAAAAAGAATGGCTTGAAAAAAGTGGTATTAGGGGCCTTTTGAATTATGCTGGTGTATAGGACGAGTTAGAGAAAGAAGCATGCCCTGGTACAAAGGTCCCTGTGCTCTGCCATTTCTAATGGAGTAACATGGATCAGTAAGTTCATTTTCTTGGCTTCCACTTTCTCTTTTGTCAAATGAGGGATTTGTACTAGATCTTCTTCCTATCCTACTTTTAAATGTTAAAAAAGAGGCCATGGTCTCAAAAGCAGTGGCATCCATCTAGAGATTAGCTAACAGGCAATTAGGTGCTTCAGCAGATGAAGTGCTGAACCTGGATTCAGGAAGACACAAATCTACCCTCAAATTTGGCCTAGTCCCTTAAACTGTCTGCATGTTTCCTCATCTCTAAAATGGGAATAATCATAACATTTGCCTCTCAAGGCTGTTGAGTGAATCAAATATGATAATAATTGAAAAGTTATTAGCACGGTTTCTGGAACATAAGTCATGCTTATAAATATTAAGGTATTTGGATATTCACAGTGCTGGAATATTAAGGTAACTGGATCCTCATAGTGCTGGACCCAGGTTTCACAGGAGCCTAAAGGAGAATGATACTCTTTCATATAAATACTTTATGATATCTTGGGGGCAATGGAGGTGTGGAGTCCTTCAGAAACTGGGAATGAAAAGTATAAATGAGATGATAAGAATAAGGATTGCATTTGTGATTTCATTAGTACATATTACTTTGGATAAGGAAATTCCTTCCACTAGAGGGTGGAAGCTTTACAACTTTGAATTACCCAGGGCATTAGTAAGTTAAATGGCTTACCCAGGGTCACTACTTTTTATTGCTTGTACACTGATCTCCTCACTCCCTAACACTATGACATCAGAGGGGTCAAATGTGATTCCCAGGCTTCCTGCACTCCAAAATATTCCTGAGTGTTGCATGATCCAGAATAAAATGGATATTGAAAATAACACAATATAAACAAAAATGCAATAAAACATGATGTCAACATGTGATTATATGTCAATATGCACAATCAGGGATCCTTATGCAGTTTCTCTACCGCAGCAAGCTGCCTTTAAGTGCGATTATATATGGAGAACCCTTTTCCATTCTTAAAATGCTGTGTAAATGCCAGTCATCATCTGTTATTAGTATTGCCAACATATTTTGCAACAGTTTGAAACTGTTTAAGTGAATCGGGTGAGTCATGTGGGGGGCTTCAGAGGGTGAGGAAGACACTTTGAAGTAGGGGGACAAATGAGTGAGGAAATTCCCTCTGCCGATATAGAACAGCATTTTCTCTGCAACGTATAGTCTTAGATTGCTGCTTAGAAAACAGAACAATTATCACATGGTAAGTCTATATACAAGATAGGACTGAAATCTTCTAGGCCAAAACTTTAAATGTGGTATATAATAAGAATGTTAATTACTGTTATATAGGAGTAAGGATCAAAAGAATCACATGATGTTTCTCTATCTGTAAAATAAGAGGCCAGTCTAAATCTACTATCATAGTCACAGTTCTCTGAACTTCAGTTTTCTCATCTTTAAAATACGGATATTGGACTAAACGTTTTGAAATTTATTTTAGAGGAATATTGTAAAGATTCTTTAAATGGGAAAGAAAAATAAATCAAGTCAAAATTCCCTCTCTTCCCATCTCTATGAAAAGATCCATTTCTGCTTTAAACTGCCACTATTCACCTTTGCAAACATCTTTGTAATATAGGTGATGCCATATAAGTACAAGTGGATTTCAAGGACTATAAAGATGTGCTTTAAGTTACCTTTTTGAGTTACTTACAAAATTAGCCCTAAGCACTCTCTTTTGTCACAGTGTCACAGTTTCTTCCCTGTTGATTACAAAAGATCTGCCAAGTCATCTACAGGGATCATTGGTAAGGGAAGGGCTTTGCTGGTTACAGCAATTTACAGTTGGGTTGAGTTCCTACTGGGATGTCACACCTTCCCCCACATCGTGACAACAGTTTTAGCTTGTGCAATTAAGATAGAACCGAAAAGCCTTTTGGAGACTAAGGGACCTTTCCAGGGTTTCCAATGGGAATTTTCAAGTAGAAGTCAATTTTGCAAATATTTATTAAGTCTTACCTTGTGACAAGAAATGTGCTAGATGTTGGGGAGGGGAGCAGAAAACCAGGGATGAATAAGATAGATAATCTGATGCATATAATTTGTGGCCTAGTCTGGGGATAAATTGAATCTTACAGAAAGGGAGGGAAGTAGGAAGAGAGGAAGGAAGAAAGGAAGGAAGGAAGGAGGGGAGGAAGGAAGGAGGGAGGGAGAGAAGAAGAAAGGAAGGAAGGAAGGAGGGAGGGAGAGAAGAAGAAAGGAAGGAAGGAGGGAAAGAAGGAAGGAAGGAAGGGAGGGAGGAAAGAAAGAGGGAAGGAAGAAAGGAAGGAAGGAGGGAGGGATGGAGGGAAAGAAAGATGGAAGAAGGGAGGGAAGGAAGGAAGGAAGAATGGAGGAAAGGGAAGAGAGAGAAAGAAGGAAGGAAGGAAGGAAGGAAGGAAGGGAGGGAGGGAGAAAGAAAGAAAGAAAGAAAGAAAGAAAGAAAGAAAGAAAGAAAGA
>JAJPUD010003674.1:198668-217146 GCA_023553655.1 Myrmecobius fasciatus | reverse complement strand
TTAAAATATAATTGATATCATTTGTAATCCTATGTATTTTACACATTTAAAAACATTCTGAGAAGAGAATAGGCTTTGTGATCTTGCCAAAGGGGTACATGATATACATGCAACCAAAAGGTTTAAGAACGTTTGTTCTAATGGAAAGACAAGTGGGTTTGATGTCCCTGGAACTGGATATCTGTGACTTTGGAAAAGTGACTTCCCATGTCTGAATCTTAGTTTCCCCTTCTGTAAAAATAAAAATTTTTATTCATGAATCTGCAGAGAACCTTCCCATCTCAAGTCCTGTGGTCCTGTGGTACTAGGACCTATATCCAGGGATATGGCTAGCATGAGAATTTTTAATACCATAGTCAGAGATCTTTGGGCCCAATTGTGAAACCAACAATGGAAATATTTTAGGAAATCTGGCCGTGCTCTGCCACTAACATAGTATGTTTCATTTTTCTAAGCTTCATGGTCTTCCTCTCTAAAATGAAGGAACTGAATGAGATCCCTATTTTACAAATGTCATTTGTTTTGTAGCTAACAAAGTTCTTTGCTTTATGAAGCCTATAAATTGAAATAAAAACCAACAACTGTGCTTTCTTCACCTCCTCCTTCTCTCTCTCTTCTTGTCCTCCCCCTTCTGCTAGTTTTCTTCATGTTCTCCACCTCCTGTTTCTGTCTTCTGGAGTTAAGAAAATCTATTGTGCTATGGCTTGAGAAGAAGGAGTTCTCTACCATAGTGGGTGTATATATTCTATTGGTTTTTAGTAGAGTTTGGGGAATAATAATAATGCTAATATCAACATTAATAATAACATTTATATAGTTCTTTAAGTTGGCAAAACTTTACATATCTCATTTGATGCTCACAAAAATGCTGAGAGGCAGATACTATTATTAGCCTCAATTTAAAGATAAGGAAAACTGAGGCAAAGAAAAGCTAAAATATTTCTCCAAAGCCACACCGGTAGTAAGAAACTGAGGCAGAAATCTTTCTCAGTCACTTACTTGAAGGTAGGGAATAGCCAGCTAACATAATTTTAAAGATCAATATTAACCATAAGGTTTTTCTGAGTTGGACATGTGGGAACAGATTTTTCACAAAAAAAAAAAATGTGAATTGACTTCATAACTGAAAGGACTATTCGAGACAATCAATTAAGAAAATAGCATTTTATGTGTTTGTCATGTGAGGCTCTGTGTTAGGTGTTGAGGACAAAAAAAGATAAAATTAAAAACAGTTCTACTTTCAAGAAACTTAAAATATAAGAAAGAAATACAAGATCCGTGTATACATGTATGTGGAGAGACAGAGAAAAAAAGAGAAAGGGATTGAGATAAAAATAGAGATTCAGAACAGATCTAAAGTGGTTTTGACAAGAAGGCATTAAAACAGTATGGAAGGTCAGTGAAATCTTCATGTTGATGATGGCTTTTGAACTAAAACTTGAAGAAAAGTAGGGTTTCCTTTCCAAAGTCAGAAAGGAGTTCAAGACTTGGGACAAAGCCAAAGTCAAGTCAAAGAGTCAGGAGATGAAGAGACTGATAGGAATCGCAATAAGGATGCCAGTTTGGAAAGCCTATAGCGTGTAGTTGAGCAGGTAGATGACACAGTGGAAAGAGTGTTAGATCTGGAATCACAAAGACATCTTCATGAATTAAATCTGGCCTTAGACACTTACTAGCTGTATGATCCTGGGCTAGTCACTTAAGCCTGTTTGCCTCAGTTTCTCATTTGTAAAATGGACTTGAGAAGGAAATGACAAACAGTTCCAGTATCTTTGTCAAGAAAAACATGGGTTCCAAAGCATCAGACTTGACTAAAAACTGACTAAACAATAGGTATATGGAAGAAAGGCTATAAATATCAGCACCAGATATAATGGACTTTCAATGCCAAGAGTGTCTATATGTGATCCTTGAAGTAATAGGGAAACTTTGTACTTCATTAAACAGGAGAATAACACAGTCAGACTTGAAAACTGAAGAAAATTACTTTGGAAACTATTTGGAACCATTGAGTTAGATGTCCTCATTGTTTTCCTCAGGAAACTGAGGCCTAAGGAGACTAAGTTGGTAGAACATGAGACTAGGGTTTTTTTTTTTTTTTTTCTGCAGAGCTGATACTCTTCCTTAATCTAATAACACACAAAGCAAATTTCCATGAAATAACAAAGGAATCATAAACTAGTGATTTTTAAGAACTAAAGGGGATTTAGGTTACATTTTCCCACCCTTTCCTTTTACAGATGAGAAAATGAAGTCCCACAAGAGAAATTGATTCAACCAAAGTCCCACAGATTATAAATGCCAGACTTGGGATTTTACATTACTTTCACTGAAGTCAAATTCAATCTGATTTCCCACTAGACTTCTTGAGGGAAAATGTTCTGGAGATTCCCTATCCCGTGGATATTTCCCTTTTGAAATAAACCTACAGAGCTGAGCTCAAGGAAGTCATGATTCAGCTAAGTTGTTCTTGATAAAATCTGACCTAATTTTTCCAAGTGTTCACTCCTTGGCAATCTTCATGGCCAATGAGGGCTTTCAGCCTGTGCAGTAATTTGCTCCTACATTGAAATTTCAGACCACTCCAAAACTTATTGCTGCTCCTACATTTTCATGTTGGATCAATCAGGACTTGAACACAATACTTATAACTATCCTTCTAGATGTACCTTATGACTCTACTTTAATCATCTCCCAACCTGAACACATATTCCCTCCAACCATTTTCTCTCTATGCCTTCAATATGTTCACTGCTGCCAGGATGGCCACCTGGCTTTCAAGTTCTGAAATCTCTGGATAAGGTGATAGTATCCTCAATTTGTGGTCCTACTAAATGTTTTTGCCTCCTCCTGGAGGGTACAATCACTTTTTCCCCCTTTTATAACTACTTTGCATAAGTGAGAAAAATGTTTAAAGAAGAAGAGGGACTAGAATTTTTCTAGAGCAGGGCACAATAACTGGGCTTTTCTCTAGTACCAGCCCTAGAGTAGGTCAAATTTTTGATGTTCCAGAATGAGTATAGAACTCAGCTTCCATTTTTTTCCTTCACAGACATGATAATTCTCTAGGGAGTAGGTATTCCTTTTCCTGTGATTCTTATATATTCATGAACTGACTAAGAAGACAATCCTGAAACATATCTGAGGACAAAGAAGAGAGGAGCAAAGAAGAAACAAACAAAAAAGGAGGAAGGAAGGTTGAATGGAAAGAAGGAAGGAAGGAAGAAATGAATAAACAAATGATGGAAGCAAAGACGGAAGGGCAGAAGGGAGTAAGGGAGAAAGAAAATGAGGATGGAATAAAAGAAAGAAGAAAAATTAGGAGAGAGGAATAAAAGGAGAGAGAGAGAGAAAGAGGGGAAAAGAAATAAATATTTCTCAAAGTGATTGCTATACATCAGGTATTTTATTAAGTTTTTTGCTAATCACATTTGATTCTTACAAAATCCCAGGACATAGGTAATATTATCATACCATTTACATTTTAGGAAACTGAGATTGACAGATATTGACTTCACACAGCAGGCAAATTTCCAAGGTTGGATTTGAACCCAGTCTTACTTCCTTCAGAGCTATTTTTTTTTTAAATCTACTGTCTCTTCTAGCTGCCTAGTTGTTATTTAACCCACTCTACTCTAGTCAGGATCTTGAAAAAAAAAAGACCTTGACAGGCTAGTATTTTGGCTGAATCAAATAAAATAGTGTTAACATGGATAAATATATGATTCAAAGAAATCAATTTCGATAGTAAAATATGAAGGAGACACAATTAGCATTTGGTCTGTGGGGGGTGGACTGCAAGATCAGTTATGAATCAGCAGTGTGCTCATGCAACTGTAGGCTTGCCGAAGCTGTGATTAACTTTCCAGAGGTGGTAGTTTGTCTACTCTCTTTCTGAATCAAACAATGGAGGATTGTGTTCTGTTCTAGGTGTAATTAGGCAGGACATCAATAAACTGGAGAGTGTCCAAAAGAAAATAATCAAAATGTGGAAGGCTATGTACCACACCATATGATGATAAGTAAAAGCTAATACAGGAGCTATAGTGGAGATGGGAAGTGGAGATGTGATGCTGGGTCTTGTGCTTTTGTGCATGAGTTGGACCAGAAAACCATTGTGGTTCAATTTGAAAGGCAGATTCTAATTCTAAGGGATATTTAACCTGGAGAAGAGAGACTTAAGGGAATTAGGACTTGCAACCTGAGTTTACATGTGTGAAGGGCTGCCATATAAAAGAAGGATGGGATCCATATTTGGTCTCAGAAGGCAAGACCAAAGACTGAAGACTGGAAGAATTAGCCTTAATATCAGGGGAGAATTTTGTAAAAATTAGATTTGTCCAAAAAGTAGAATGGGTTACCTTAAGCAATGGGAATTTAATCTTTTTTCCCTAGAAGTCTTCAAGACTGTTCCTCAGACATGCTATTATTAGTATTTGTTTGCATGTTTTGAAATAGATGTCTAGTATTGTTACCATTGCTTGGTTGTCATTAAGTCACATTCATCCAACTCCTAGTGACTTTATTTGGACTTTCTTGGCAGAGATGTTTGCTATTTCCCTTTCCATCACATTTTACAGATAAGGAAACTGAAGATAAAAAGTGTATATAATTTACCTGGGGTCAGACAGTTAGAAAGTGTCAGAAGCTAGATTTGAACTCAGGAAGACAAATTTTTCTTACTCCAGGGCCAGCATTTTTCCCTCTGTGCCATCTAGCTGCCCCAGATGGCCATTGAGGTCCCTTCTAATTTATAAATTCTATCATTTTTAGAGGGTGCTACAGTGGCAGATTGGGTATATTTTTGGACAGAGACAGTAGACCATTTTACGTGAAAATAGCCCACCTAGTAACAGACTACGGACAGACCCAGACCTAGAATAATTCTTCGTAAGGAGACATTGGGAGAATTTAAGGATTGGAAAATAAATGAACAGAATGCAAAGCACAGCAATGCAAGCAGGCAATATTAAGAAGAAAGAGTTCTCGGGTGCCATGCTTAGCAAAGAAGCAAAGTAGCAGCAGGGCGCTATCTTTGGCAAGACATCTCTCTGTCTTCCTCTATGCCTGTGATATAAAGAAGGGATCAGTTAACTGCTGTATATTCAGAGCTTTTGGGGGGTAACAATTAAGTTCTCACCACATTTTAGCTATAGGTACTGAAGAGACAGTGTGCCCAATTGGTATGTTTTCCAGCAGTAAGTAGTTCATCAAAGATGAGCAATTACCTGGCAGTACTATCTCAACCCCCTAGTTTGCAATCCCCTGCTGAAGTGTTTGTGGCCCTTAGGAATTCACAGTTGGATGTCAAATTGGAATTCCCTTTAGCTCTGAAAAGGTAAATGTGTGGGAAAGGAGAGTAAACAGAAAGTTTTATGATTCTCCCTTATCCATCAGACAGAAATAGGTATGATGATACCTCATACAAAATTTCATTGCTGTAGACTTTTTCTTTCCTATTTTCTTTTTTTCCCTCAGGAGCAGTGTGGTAATGTATGAGAAAACTATTTCTAGACTTTATGTCCCACTTCAATGGACAACTCCATGTGTGAATTTTGTTTTTTTCATCTCCCTGGGTCTCAGTTTCCCCATTTGTTACACACAAAAAGATTGGATTTTTATCCTCTGAAGTTCTTTGTACCTCTGTATCTGTGTTCCTCAATCAGAACACTTTAATGGATATAGTGCTGAATCTGGAGGCAGGAAATTGTGATTTCAAATCCTATTTTGGTCACTTTTTGGTGGTGTGGTCCTAGGGAAGCCACATCATCTTCTGAACCCTGTTTCCTAATTTCTCTGCTGGGGATAATACTGTAGTACCAACCACATTGGGTTCTTATTAGACTCAATGAAGTAATATATGTAAAGCCTTTGTAAACCTTAAAATGTTATATTAATGGCAGTGACTATTATCATTCTCATTTCATTCTGTACCTGGCTCTTACTTACTTTGTGATTAGGAGCATACATTAAATTAAAGTTTAATCCTTTTGGAAGAAGAAATACAATGTAAGTAAAGATAGGGGAATAGACTAAGAAACTTGAACATGTCAAGGAAATGCTTTGCTAAGTACAGAAGGATAATTTCATTAGAACCTCTCTAGATTCCTATTCCTCCTAAGGAAGAGTTCCATTTAAAACAAGTTGAGTTTGGACAGGATCCAAGATGGGTTGTAGCTACCAATATTCCAAATGTACATCATTGAAAGGGCAGGGGTTCTTATCTACAATATATCTTTCAGTACTGCTTTTATTCCAGAACTTAACACAGAACCTGACATTTAGAAAGTTACTAATACTAATATTTGTTGATTGATCGAACATGAGGAATTCAGAGACAAATGGAAAGACAGTGTAAATGAAGTGAGCCAAGAACATAGTATGCACAATGGTCACAATATTGTGAAATAAAGTCAAAATAAGACATATCTTCACTGTATATAATTTTCATGCCAGTTCTTGGCCATGGAGGAGAGGTGAAAAGATGTACTTCCCTCATTTTTGAGCAATATGTGGGAGACACAATGTCTTGCTAGATACTAGCAAGTATCTAGCTAGATATACTGTGATGAACAAGCATTGTGTCACAGAGTTTTGTCTAATTTTTTTTAGCTCAGTAGATGGAAGTTGGGAAAAAACATGTCTATAAATATAGAAAAGTAAAACTGTAAAGTGAATTTTATATAAAGATGCCCCAGTACTAAACTCTGAGGCCTGGAATATACCACCTCTGCTAGCATTAATTAACTGTAGGATTTTGAGTAAGGCAAATGACTTCTGTATCTGCTTATTGAAGAAAATAAGACCCAGCCACCTTTTATTGAGAATAATGTGCAGGATGCTAACTACCAATTTAGGCCCTTACCAGTTATCAAGTCTAAATCCTTTATATTACTAAAGGTCTCTCAGGCAAAAAGTGGCAAAGTTGGTCTTTGAAAGGCAAGGCTTCTGAATCCCAGTTCAGTACTTTAGATACCAAGAACGCTAGAAGTAAGAATTTTCAAATGATATCAGGAACCTAATCTAGACTGGTTCTAAGAGTTAAGGAGAAATACCAGGGATAGGAATAAAATGAAATGAAGACAAATTATAGATTTCTTGCAATCTTCTTCAATGCTAGAATTTGTCACACCTGAAAAATCATAGACTCTCAATATATTGACTGATTTCATCTGTGTATTAATGCAGTTAGCTTTTAGACATTCAGTAAAAGTCAACTGTTATTTGTAGGGATTTATTTTGGTGAGAAGGAAAGCTCTATAATATATTTATAACTGTTTGTCTGTCTGTTTGTCTTTCTATCCATCCACTTATCCATCTACCTATCCATCCATCCATCCATCCATCCATCTATCAATCTGTCCATCTATCTATCTATCTGTCTATCCATTCATGTATCCATTCATCTATCCAAATAGCTATTTATCCATCTCTCCATCCATCCATCCATTTATCTATCTATTTACCTACTTAAATTCATTGTTCATTTCTTTTTTTTTCCCTAGCAAAGAAAGTGAAGTTTGCCATTTCCTTCTTCAGTTCATCTTACAGATAAGGAAGCTAAGGCTGTCTTGCCCAGGGACACACAGTTAATAAGTGGCTGAGGTTATATTTAAACTCAGGGCTTCCTGATTTCAGTCCCAGTTCTATCCATTGTACCACCTAGCTACCTTAAAAACATCCCAATTCCTGGTCATCAACACAAATTTTTTGCTTGTTTATTTGTTTTAGCATTCTTTTTAGAGGTGTTTTTATTATAATTATTACAAATTTTCTCTCTCCCTGATCTGTTGAGAAGGTAAACAACATAATGCCTATCATACATATGGAATTATGAAAAAAACACTCTATATTAGCCATATTAAAAAAGGCAAAATAATAATAAACAAAAAAATCCCCAAGAAACCCAAGAAAAATAAAGTGGATAAATTATGATTCAATTGACACACACATTTCATCAATTCTAACTGTGAAGGTGGATGGCATTTTCCTTCAAGAGTATTTTCAAATTCTTTTGAATCATTTTATTGATCAGAGTAGCTATATCTTTTAAAGGTGTTTATTGTTACAATATTGCTTTTACTTTGTACAATGTTCCCTGGATGCTACTAATTTAATTTTGTATCAGTTCATATAGATTTTCTCAGGTTTTTCTAAATCATTCCCATCATAATCATACATAACTTGATTTGCTATGCTACAACTTATAGGCATTCCCTCAATTTCCAATTCTTCGTCCCCCCAAAAAATACTTTCGTAAATATTTTTGTACACATAAATTTTTTTCTCCTTTTTCTTTGACCTGCTTTCTTTGAACCTGCTAGTGATACTACTGGGTTTAAGTTTATACACTATTTTATAGTTCCTTTGGTTATAGTTCACTAAAATGGTTAAATCAGCTCATTACTCCACCAACAGTATATTAATGTTTCTATTTTTTCATATCTCTTCCAGCCCTTGTCATTTTCTTTTTCTACCATGTTAGGCAATTTCATAGATGTGAGGTTCTAAACAAGTTCTAATCCTTTGACTTCCTTATGGAAACTCCCCAGAGGAACTGCCTATTCTTATTTCCTATAACATCAGCAAAATAGGTCTTTAGTTCAGGCACCCACAACCATGTTCAGGACTTCTTTCCCTGGCCCACAACCTTCATGCCAACTGTTTGTTCTTGCTCTGCTCTATATCTCCTAAACATTCCTTGCCCTGAATCCTATTTCCTATGGGGAAGCTATTTGTGTACTTCTTAAGGAATAGATTTCTAACCTGATAAAATTGATTCAGCTAATGGACAAGAGCTAGGAACTATTTCCCCTCCAGAATATAGAAATTTAAAACAGTATGCAAGACATTTCATTGTAGCCTTATCTACTTGATACCCAAGGAAGCATGACCTTTCTTTCTTCATCAAATGATTTTGTGGCCAACTACTGAAATTAGATCCTTTACTTGCTCTTTTCCTGTGCTATAACTTAGACATGTTAGATTTTTCCTACTTTTGGTGTTGAAAATAATATGTCTTCATAATTAGAAATGTGTCTACCATTATTTGGCACTTAAGGTGAAATTTGAAGAGTCCATTTAACAAAGACATATTTTACTGAATTTTCTTCCTTGAGAAACAAATAAAGGTGGAGGAAGTGTGCATGCATTCATGTGTGTGTGTGTGTTTATATATAGAAATAGATGTATAGTTTTATATATGTATGCATATATAGATATAGATACACATTATTAATTGTAGGCTTCTTGGGAGAGGGGAGAGAGAAAGAAGGAAAATAAAGTAAAAACTGCACAGTAGAAAACAAGAAATCCTAAAAAGAAACAATGAAGATTTTGCCAGCTCTGAACAGGATGTATACTACTTTATAAATAAATGTCTTTGAAATGGAAATTTATTGCTTTATATTTTGAATCCTCTCATATTCTATTACATCATCATGATTTTTTTCTTTTCCTATTTTGTATGTAAGAAAAAAAAAGAAATATAAGACCATTGACCTAATTTAAATGCAACTGAATATCTAGATTCAGTTTTAATAGGCAAAGTGTGACCATCATTGAATAACCAGTATACTTTAGTATTAGAGGTGATTATACAAACATATTTGAGCCCAGAGAAACAAATGGAACCATCTAATATTCTCCTATAAATTCTAAGGATATTTTCTCCTTCCTCTCATCTTTCACATACTTCTCATTCTCTCCCTCTTTGTCCCCTCCTTTGCTCAAATGAGCCTGCAGAATGAGGGAAATAACCCTGAGGTTTAGAGAAGGTAGAAAAGGTAGAGAAGGTAAAATTTAACAGTCTTAACCTATTCCCACATTTTGTCGAGGAGAAAACTGAGACATAAGGATATTAAGTGACTTGCAGATAATCACAAGCTGTTAGTAGTGTAGTTAATATGCAATTCCAGGTCTTCAAGGTCAAATAAACTGTTCATTCCATGGCACTAGACTGTAAAACAAAACAAAATAGAGATTTATATTGTGCATTGGAATGGGAAGAGATCTGAGTTCAAGATCTGAATATGCCGATTGATTTCTTTGTGCCTTTGGAAAAGTCCTTCATTTAAAAAGAAAAAAAAATACAGAAAGATGGAAAAACAGAAAGACAAAGAAAGGAAAGAAGAAAGGAAGGAAGGAAGGATGAAAGGAAGGAAGGAAAGAAGGAAGGAAGGAAGGAAGGAAGGAAGGAAGGAAGGAAGGAAGGAAAAAATACCCTTCATTTCTCTAGATTTCGGTTTCTTCATGTATAAAATTACAGGGCCAAATTTGGGGCTTTCCAAGATTCCAAACAGCTCTGAATCTTGTGACTATGGCACATTCAATAAGAATTAGAGCAATGAATTCCAAAAGCAAATTTACCATCTTTCCAAGACATATTGCTTAATATAAGAAATCTATCTACGAAGCTAAAGCTGCCCAGTCTGTATGTAATTTTTATCTGGAACTGTTTTCTTATTCCTATTTTATTCCTTTTATTGCTAATTGCCTTTAATTCTCACATATTTTCTTTCAAATATGTCATGATACTATGAAATGGATGGCTATAGAGCCAAAAGAGCCAGGTACAAATGGTGACTATGTTCCTTGCTTACTGTGTGATCTTGAACAGAATTTTTATTTAATTTTAATTTACATGATTGTGGCCATGGTTTAGATTGACCTTGTGGTTTTTCTTCACTCTATCTTACTTTTTTTAAAAAAAAATCTTCCCATGCTTATATAGATCTTTTTATTTATCATTCACTATGTCATAATGATAATTTGCTGCATTCTTCAATAAGTCTTTCTTTATCTCCCTTAATGCTCATTGTGCATTCTCTCTGGTGATTTTTTTCAAGTTACATATTATGTGGATGCATCTCATTCTTATGTGGTTGTCTACATGCTGTCTTTCTCACTGGATTGTGAGATTACTCCAAGGCAGGACTTAGCTTTTGACTTTCTTTTTATTTCTAACACTTAGTGGCAGTGCCTGGCACATAATAGGTGCTTAATAAATGTTAGTTGACTGAGAGCCACATATCATGATCTGTTCAATCATTTCCTGAGCCATATATATCCATTTTTTTAAAAAAAAATGTCATGTATTTAAAGAAACACACACATTTCATGATCATTAATGGTCAACGACTCATTTTTCTTTAGGTTCCTAAAGCACCTTCCTCCCAATAATACAATGAATTAGTCTATTATAGGTCTTTCCTCACATAGGGCTACTGAGTTTATGAGCCAAAATTAGATCTAAGGAAAGTCTTGGCCAGAAATAGCTCTCCCTTCATTGTACACTATACATTGTTCTCTCTCCACAAAGAAAAAAAGGCTTGATGATGTCACAAATGTGGTTAGGTTAGACTTTAGCACAGTGCTCAGATCTTAACAAGGGGGTCTGGTACACAGTCGGTGAGAAATAAATGCTTCTTTACTGATTCATCAATCTCTAGTGCTTCCAAATTACCTCCAGGATAAACCAGAAACTTCTCATTTTGACATTTAAAGCCCTTCACAATTGGGTTATTACTCCATCAGATTTCTTTTACATTGCTCTCATGCATTCTACCTTGCAGCAAAATTGGCTAGCTTACTGTACCTGATCTATAACAGTCTGTCTCGGACTCTGCCTTTGCCTCAGCTGTTCCCTATACCTGGAATTCATGCCCTCCTCACGTTCATCTCTATGAATTTTTATCTTATTTCATGGATGAATTCCTGTGCTATCACTTTCAGGAGACTATTCCTGAACCCCTAATGGTTAAGTCCCTCTGCCTCACCCTTTCCACTGCAAATACATCATGTCCACAAAGCTTTGGAATTGGTTTACCCAAATTTACATGCTCTGGAAGTCTCTGAACCAAGTTTATAAACTTGGAACTTTCCTACCCAATGACAGAATTGGGACTCAAGTGAGCAAGAAATACAGACAAATTAGGTGCCAGATCTTGCTTGTCTAGGAATTGGAAATTAACAGTCCCTGCCTTAATAATGCCCTTCCTTAAATTAAGCAGAAGAGCAGCTTTCTGTCCCTTGAGGAATACAGGAAGATTTTATTTCTTCATTTCATCCTCCTCACAATGGTTTTGTGTTTTTACTAAGTTGTCTCTTCTATCAATGTATGAGATCTCCATTATTTCATTCAGTTTGATTAGATTCAAATCATTGGATCATACATATAGAGTCAGGTGGTAGTCAGAGCGCATTTATCAAGTATTTGCTATGTGCCAGACACTGTGTTTGTACTGAGGATGCAGATAAGAAAAAAAAAAGAATTATTTCCCTCAAGAATCTTATAATCTAATGAAAGGACAGTACATTAAAAAGTTGAAAGGGGTGGGAAGGGGTTCCCAGTGCCAGACAGGGTATTTGTGAAGGCAAAGCCAAGCAGGCAATGGAAATGAAGTAGAAGGGGTGAAAGAGGTCACGTAATCTTTTTTACAGATGAGGAAACTGAGTTATATGAAATTTAATGACTTTCTCAGAGACACGTGTAGTTAGTGGAAGGACCAAACTTAAACTCTCTGATTCCAAACCCAGAGTTGTTTATCCTTCATAATTCTGCCTGTTTTCAGTTAAATTCAATCCAATTTGGCTAAATTCCATAGGCTTTTATCATTTATTAAACACATGATTTGTGGCAGGTACTGTTATGTTTAAGGAATAATCCATACTCAAATCAATCTTTAATCTCAGCAATTTGGAAAGTCCTACTTATTTGCAAATCTTTCTCTTTCTCTCTGAGCCTGTTCATCTTGCTCCACTCTTGCCTATGACCTCTCAAACATTCACTGCACAGCACAAAAGTTCACTGGAGTTAAAAAATATAATAACATATAAAAGCCCTTCCCTTACTCACATTCTACTGGTATAAAGAGATGAGGAAGTGAAGTGACTTGTCACATCGATTGATGGATTGGGAGTCCAGGTGGCTTGTGGGAGTCCAGAAAAGTCACTTAAGCTCTTGTGTCTCAATTTTCTTATCTATAAAATGGGGATAATAATAGCACATATCTCAATAGGTTATTGTGAGAATCAAATGAGTTAATATATATGAAGCATTTTGCAAACTTTAACATTCTGCATAAATATTAGCTGTAATAAAAATTTTAACTTGATTCAAAATCCATGCAAAATCATTACTAAGTAATATCATGGTAGAATATAAAAATGTGGGGATCAAGAAAGAGCTAAGCCTCATAGGGTCTCTTTCCTCTCTCCACTCCTTCTCTACAAAATAGATTCCCCAACCCCCAAGCCCCAAACTCAGAAATTAAAGAGAGAAAAACAATGGAAGGCTGCCCACAAAGGTAAAGAGAGATGGATGGGCAAATTTGTCTTTGACCTTCACTGAAAGAATTTTGTTCGTTAGGCACTATAAATTTGCTTTCTGAGAATGGGAGAGCATAAATGTGCACCATTGGGATGGAGAGAGCGTTTGCTCCTGAAACGTAGAACACAGAAAATAAATCGATCAAATTAATTTCTTGCTGTCACCCCCCAGAGACTCATTTCCCATCCGCCACATCAGGAGGTGCAGAAGCAGTTAACTTGTAATGATCAGGATAGGTGGGTACCCATGATGGATTAGCTCTGGGAATGGATGTCATTTTTGTCTCTGTTTTGTCCCCTTGTTCCCTCCCCCTACTTCTACCAGAACTGATGTGTGCAAATTAAGTGGGGGACTGCTAAGTGGGACCTTCCCACCTGAAGGTTCATGAAATTCCCTCTGTTGTCATTCTTTGGAACAAAAGACTTTGATTCAGAAAGGGCCTCTGTAAAAATGCCAAAAAATCTTACTTGGAAGAGTTAATCTATTCTTCTATTACACCTTTAAAACATTATGAGAGCAGAGCCATGAAGAAATGGGACTCACTTCAGCAAAATTTGATTGGGAGAATTGAAGAAAGAAAGCTCTGAAGGAGGGCCTGAAATAGAAATCTACACATAGGGAAGATCATGGCCCTAGGCCACAACCCCTAAAGCATGTGGATCAAATTTTCTTTAAAGCTTCAAATCCTTCACACTCTACCTCTGATCTATTTTTTTTTCAAAATTGATTGTAAGTAACTATTTCTCATGAACAGCAACATTTTCCTATGCATAATGCCCAAACTTTAACACAGAACTGTTTTCTATGACTAAAATGAATCCCACTTCAATGATTTGTCACCACTAGTTCCCTTTGAGCATCAGCTAACTTGACCATCTCATACTTAAGGTCTTTCCTTAATCACACAATTTTTAGACTTTCTCCTTAATATCCCACCCCTCAATTAGTTCATATTTATCTTAGACACATTTTAAATTTACTTGTTTGTGTACTTTTTGTTTTCCCCCTTGAACTTTGAGACTATCTTTGTTGTCTTTGAAATTCTAACATATTCTACAAGTAGTGATATACAATATGGGCTAAATGAATGTCTGATAAATTGAATTAAACATTCCCTTCCTTCTGAGATCACCTCCCATTTATACTATAGACATTTTATGTTCATAGATGTTTGCACACTGACTTTCTCTTCACTGTACCTCACATATGCTGTTTCATCCCCCTACTGGGAGTTTCCACTGTCTATATCCCATACCCCAGATATTCTTTCTCTTCATCTCTGTGATCTGTCTTCTCTGACTTCATTCAAGTCCCAACCAAAATCCTATCTTCCAAAAGAATCCCCTTTATGCTAGTGCCTTTCCTTTGAAATTACCTCCAATCTATTTTGTATATGTCTTATTTATATGCAATCATTTGCACATTTTCTCGCCATTGGATTATGTGCTTCTTAAGGATAGGGATTTGTTTTGATTTTCTGTGTTTCTTTAACTCTTACTTACATTTGCTCAAAAATTACAAAATGCCTAATACCTGATATATTCATGTGTTTAATAAATGCTTGTCAACTGATTGACTGATGGAATACCAATGCTACTGAAATTCAAGAAGTCATGTCCATATAGGAAATGTGTAGACCTGAGCTCTATGTGCCTGAATAATCTATCAGTCTATCCAATATAAGTCAAAATATCCTTGAGTTGAAAAAGTTATTGCTCTTGGGTAATTAGATCCTCTCTCCTCAGCCCTTTTTCCATAACTTAACCCATCTTCCACCAGAGAATAGACTTAGAGTTTTAAATAGACATAGACTTTTAAAGCTATAACATACTTGAAGGTCATTTAATTTTAAAAAAGCATAATTTTGAGTTCAGATGTAATGAAAGCTCATTTGAGGGGAGGAAATATTTCATTTTTTCTCTGTATCCCGAATATTTATCAAATAAGAAAGACATAGTCAATGTGTGCTGATTGACAAATTGTGATCCCATTTAAAGCTTTCATTTTGTATATGAGAAGCTGAATTCAACAGAAGCTAAATGAATACGAAAGATCACAAGGTTATTGTTTGAATAGGAATTTGACATTCTCTCTCCCCTACTTCCAGACTTGCTTTTTAGCTGTTCTGTTGTCCCTGAAGTACACTGAGGCAACTTCATGAAGGAGACAGTGTGATGTAGCAACTGAAGCCCTTGACAGGAAACAAGTTCTACCATGTAACCTTTCCTAGATATATAATATTCATATTTTATCCAGAAGAGAACTCCTTTACTTTGTCATAGGTTACTAAACCTGAGGTTATTGAACCTGAAGATATAAAGAACAAGGGTTAGAGCCCACTTTTGTAACCTACAAGCTCCATGGTTAATCCACATGTAATGTATACAGTAAAAAGGTTGGATTTGATGACTTCCAAGATCCCTTTCAGCTCGAATACACACAGAACTTTTAGTTACTTGACCTCTCAAAGTCATTCAGTAAGGGAAAACATCTGATTCCCTGAAGTTACTCATTTAATTTGGGGACAACTTGGGTTTTTGCTAATGAACTTCTTTCTAATATCATGGCTAAATTTACCACTTTTCACATTCTATTTAGAGTAGAGGTGAAATTTGAAGGTCAGTTCTGGACAAGGGAGGGTCTTGAATGCAAGACTATGGGATTTTCATTTGTAAGAGTAGCCACTTTGAGCATGAGGGCAATGTGGTCCAATTTATGGCAGATGATGTCAGCTAGGTAGAGAACAGATTGACAAAGAGGCTACAATAGGTATTTTTTTATGATTATGGTTTGAAGTAGATTGCCATCTAGATCTCTTCCAACTCTCCTGTTGTGTGATTTCAGTAGGGAGAAACTGAAAATGATAAGTCCAATTAGGAAGTTATTGCAGGAAAGAAGCACTGAGGATATGGACTTCTTGTATATCTTTAGCATTAATCCACAGAAGAAAAAAATACACTATAACTTGGTTGTACATTTAAAAAGGAATAGTAAGTCCATGGTTTAATTTGCAATTATTTGTTGTTGTAGTGTTATGCTATGGAAATGCTTCTTTTATTCCACAAATTTACAATTATTTAATTTTTTGGGGGGAAGACTGTCTTAGGAAGTAATATATCTCTTTTTTTGACTCAACCATTATTAAGGACCTACTTTGTGCAAGTTACTTTGCTAGGCAGTGGGATAAAAGTGCTGGGGATGAAACTATCCTTTCCCTTAAGGAGCTAGAGGGAAAAGTTGTATAACCAAATGTAGAAGAGGATTTGTGTACTAGTACATGTTAACTTACATGGCCTTAGAGGCCCCTTCTAACTCTGAGATTCTGGGACTGGGGGATTGATTGAGACTGATTAACTTCCTTGGCACTTTTCAAGTTCCACTAGGGGCCTCTTCAGCTGTTTCCACTAATAGGAAAGGTAATAAAAGCCATAGCTTTTGTTTTTCTAGCACTTTATAGTTACAGCCCACATCAACATTGATTGAACCAACTCAGTTATTACCCAGAAGTGAATCAAGATGAAACCTGAACTAGAGTTTATTTTGGGGGAGAGGAAGAATTCTATGGTTGTTTATAGAGACCAAATCAATCAGATAATTGTGACACAGCCCCCAAATGGACACTGACAAAGTTTCTCCTGGTCTCAGTTTGAAGAAATGATGATATAGGACCAAGTTGGTAATCTTTTTGATAGATGCAACATGCTGTGATGCTGTAATTGGATCACTCTGATCTCCTGGTCTCAGAACAAAATTTTCCCAATCTGTCACTGAGTTTTCTTCTTCCTACGCACCCAGAAGCTTTTGTCTGACATTCAGCTCCAGGGAGGCTTCTAAATGTCCAAGAACATACCATGTCATCTCTGCCTTTTAGTGCTGGACAGAGGGTTAGCAATCCTCTCCCTCTGCTCTCTCTGTCTCTTCCCCCTATTCTTTCTCCCTCCATGAATATCGAACACCTGCTGGGAGGTAATTCTTTCTCTGGCCCTGCTGCCTGCCAAAGAAGTCTGGAGCCAGGCTTCATTCTTTATGCTGACAATCTCAGTCCCATATTGGATTGTTCTAATAATGAATCTCTAGGTGAGGGCGAGATGTTGCTGGCCCTTTATTTCAACATGGGACAATCACATTGTCAAGGGTCATTAACCATAGCTGGGAGTGTGGTTGTCGAAGCCGTTTTTTACCAAAGTGTGGTTAAAGATAAAGCTTTCTATGAAAGTTTATGCTGTGAATTGCTGCCATTATTGCCAGCTGAATCCCTAGAAGGCTAAATTGTAGAGCCCAGCTCAAATATCTCCTCCTCCTCCAAGAAGGCTTCCTTTTTCTACTCCATTCATCTCTTTAGGGATTTATGCTATAATGTAGTGTATCTGGGAGGCAGCATGGCATAGTGGAAAGATTTGGTTGGAAGTCAGAAGCACTGGATTTTTATCTCCGGTTCTCACACTAAGTATCTGTGTGATCTTGTCCGAGCCATTTATACTCACTCTGTCTCAGTTTCCTTATTTGTAACATGACAGAGTCGCCCTAAATGAGGTCTAAGTCCCTTTCAACTCCAGACTTATGATTGATCTTGGCAACTACATTTAGTCATTTCCAATCTAGTTTCTTCTTCTGTAAAATGAGGCAATTGGCCTGGACTATCTGAGTTTTCATTTAGCTCTCATTTGATACTTCTGATATCTTCTTTTGGCCTGCCTTTCCCCACTGTTGTTCATGATATGGATAAAATTCCTTGGAGTCAGAGACTCTCAGCTTTAATTCCAGCTCTGTTACTACCTATGGAATCTTGGGGAAGTTATCAAACTTTCATGAGACTAGTTTCCCTGATAGGATTTATATTTCTTTTTATCTGTCTCTCTCTCTCTACCTGTCTGTCTGTCTGTGTTTATCTATCTATCTATCTATCTATCTATCTACCTATCTACCTACCTACCTGTCTACGCATCCATCCATCCATTCATCTATCCATCTATCTATCCCTCTATCCATCTATCCCTCTATCCCTCTATCTATCTATCCATCCATCCCTCTATCTATCTACCCAAACATCCAACCATCCATCCATCCATCCATCCATCCATCCATCCATCCATCCATCCATCTATCTATCTATCTATCTATCTATCTATCTATCTATCTATCTATCTA
>JAJPUD010003674.1:177565-191853 GCA_023553655.1 Myrmecobius fasciatus | reverse complement strand
TAGATCCGATTTTTCTTGTGCAGCAAGAAAAATCGGATCTAGAAAGAGAAAAAAAACAACCTAAGAAGAAAAACAAAATGCAAGCAAACATTCCCAGAAAGCATTAAAATGCTGTGTTGTGGTCCACACTCAGTTCCACAGACCTCTCTCTGGTTGTATATGACTATCTTCATCATTGAACAATAGAAACTGGTTTGAATCACATCATTGTTGAAGAGAACCATGTCCATCAGAATTGATTATATAGTATTGTTGTTGCCGTGTATAATGATCTCCTGGTTCTGCTCATTTCGCTCAGCATCAGTTCATGCAAGTCTCTCCAGGCCTCTCTGAAATCATCTTGTTGGTTGTTTTTACAGAGCAATAATATATCATAACATTCATATACCATAATTTATTCAGCCATTTTCCAATTGACGGGCATCCATTCAGTTTCCAGTTTCTAGCCACTTCAAAAAGGGCTGCCACAAACATTCTTGCATATGTGGGGCCCTTTCCCTCCTTCAAGATCTCTTTGGAATATAGGCCCAATAGAAACACTGTTGGGTCAAAGGGTATGCACAGTTTGATAACTCTTTGAGCATAGTTCCAAATTGCTTTCAAGAATGGTTGGATCCGTTCACAGTTCCACCAACAATGTATCAGTGTCCCAGTTTTCTCACATCCCCTCCAACATTTGTCATTATCTTTTCCTGTCATCTTAGCCAATCTGACAGATGTGTAGTGGTATCTCAGAGTTATCTTAATTTGCATTTCACTGATCAATAGTGATTTGGAGCACCTTTTCATATGACTAGAAATAGTTTCAATTTCTTCATCTGAAAATTGTCTGCTCATATTTTTTGACCACTTATCAATTGGAGAGTGGCTTGAATTCTTATAAGTTTGAGACAATTCTCTATATATTTTAAAAATGAGGCCTTTATCAGAATCTTTGAATGTAAAAATGTTTTCCCAGTTTATTGCTTCCCTTCTAATCTTGTCTGCATTTGTTTTGTTTGTACAAAAACTTTTTAACTTGATATAGTCAAAATTATCTATTTTGTGATTAACGATGATCTCTAGTTCTTCTTCGGTCACAAATTCCTTCCTCTTCCACAGATCTGAGAGGTAAACCATCCTACATTATTCTAATTTGTATATAATATCATTCTTTATGTCTAGATCATGAACCCATTTTGACCTTATCTTGGTATATGGTGTTAGGTGTGGGTCAATGCCTCATTTCTTCCATACTAGTTTCCAATTTTCCCAGCATTTTTTGTCAAATAGTGAGTTTTATCCCAAAAGCTGGGGTTCTCTAGGACCTCTTAAGAATATTTGGGGTGTGGATACTTCAGGTAATTTTGACCTCATTTTCCATATGGAGGAACTGAAGATTAGATTGGGCAAGTTGATTGTTCAGGTTGAGGCAGAACCAACCAACCAGTTATTGCAGAGGACCAGATGTGAGGTAACAAGCATCTGGACCAGAGAGGTTGAAGTGTTGATGGAGAGAAGTGAGCAGAAAAAAGGGATGTTTAGAAATCTCTAAGGAAACTAAATGGACAGCTTGGAATCAGGAAGACTCTTGTTCTTTAGTTCAAATCCAGCCTCAGACACTACTAATTGTGTGATCACAGGAAAGCTATTTAACACTATTTGTCTCAGTTTCCTCATCTGTAAATTGGAGAAAGAAATGGCAAACTATTCCAGACTCTTTGCTAAGAAAATCCCAAATGGGGTAGCAAAGAGTTGAATGGACTGAAAGAAATAAATGACAGCAACAAAAGCATGCAATAAGCAAATGTTAGAAAGTGTTGTATGACAACTGGGTAACTAAGGAGGAAATTTGCATTATTAAGGAAAGATACTAATTGGATGGCATAAGGTGGTTGTAGTTAAGAGATGGTTTTATAGAGGAGGGAGATTTGAATGTGTATTTGACTGATGACTACAGCTTTGATAAACAGAGGGAAGTGACCAGAATACATATATTCCAGGAAAGGAAAACAATTCAAGCAAAAGAATTGAAATGAGCACTTTATTAGCAGCATTTTGGAGGCTTTGGTTGCATTACCAATCCAGTCAAGAAGCATTAATTAAATATTCTCTTTGCACCAGGCACTGTGCTCTTTCTGGGAATACATTGAAAGGTATAACGGAGTCCCTGATGTCAAAATGCTCCGTCTAATGATGGAGGTTATCTGCAACTCTCAATGAGGAAACAATATTTAACCAGCATCGACTGGAGTGAAAGGGAAAAATTAAGGGAGGGAAAGGGAAATTAAGAGCATTAAGAGGACTATGAAAACTTCTTGCAGATTTTTAGCTCAAAGGAAGCCAGGGAAGCTAGAAAGCAGAGATGAAAAAGGAGAGAGTTACAGAAATGGGGAGGTGGCAATGAAATTCATGGAGTTGGGAGATGGAGTCTTGTGTGCAATGAAGAGTAAAAACACCCACATCATAGTATGTGGCAGGGATAAGAAATTGAAATAATGGGATGGGATTGGGGTAACTTTAAAAGTAAACAGAAGATTTTACATTTAATTCTGGAGATGGTAGGTAACTGATAGATATTGTTGAATAGGAAAATGGTCAAATCTGTGCTTGAGGAAAATCACTTTGGCGGTTGATTAGACTGGCACAGGGAGAAACCTAAGGCAGTGAGACTGATCAGCAGGCTACTGGCATTGTCAAAGATTGAAGAGAGACCAAGAAGTGTGAGGGCTAAAAATGGAGGTGATATTTGGCAATAAAAGACCATTGGTTCATTTGCAAAGAACTGTTTCAGTTGAATGATGGTGTTAGAAACCAGATTGTAGAGTCAAGATGAGTGTTAGTGTTAATTCTGCTTTCTTTAGTTCCAAGATACTACTTTAGATGCTAGTCCATTCCTCAGGAAAGTTATAAAAATAACAGTGTTTGGTGCTCCCTTTCCTCTCTACAGCCATTTCCCATCCTTGTTCATCAATCTCAAGCAGGCTCCTCTCCAGTCTTTCGCTCTGATCCTCTTCCCATTCATACATTTGTTTAGGATGAAATCTATTATCACTCATTTCCCTCTGTGTGTACATGGCTTCTCTTCCCCAAGGAATATACATTTGATCCCCTGTCTATCATTGTGGAAGTAAAAATTTTTACCCTGCAAAAATGCATTGTGTGTGTGTGTGTGTGTGTGTGTGTGTGTGTTTGATGGGATGTTTATGCTTTGACCATGGGGACCTTTTATGTTATATTGATATAACACATTTACATACATAACTTTGACAAAGGATTTTGAATTGATGATGTCTTAGGCAGGTGAAATTGGAAACATTACAGATTAGGAAACCAAAGTTCATGGATGCAAATGACTTATGTAAGATCACACATAAAGAAGCAGAAGTCACCAAAACCAGATTTGCCCAACTATTAAGAGTTTGGAGTAGGATTCCATGCAGGTAGATATTCCAAATGCAAAATCCAGCTCTCTTTCCACATCCTAAGACTAGAAAGACATAGACTAAATCCCTTTGGGGCTTGGAAAGTATTTTTTAAGGTTTTTTTGCAGATTAGCAGTGAGTTTAAACAGAGATCTTTGAATCAAAAGGGCACTCCTTGGATTATCTTGGTAACAGATGAAGTGTAGATAAATCTATTGGATTGCATGGAGGAGTGAGATAATAGGAAGGGAGCTGGGGTAGTTAGAAGGCAAACTGTGCCTGGTGGGTAGAAAGGACTTTCCAATCAAAGGTGAGTAGAGTTAGAAAAAAAAAGGGATTTGAGAGATGATTGAGTCCAGTCCTCTCACCTTGCAAAGGATAAAACAGCATCTGAAAAGTGAAATCTTTTATGAAGGTTATCTAGAAAGTAATATGAAGAGTTGGGATTCAGACTCCCGTTTCCCAGATTGAACTCCAAGGCCTTTTCTCTTGCTCCACGAAGTACTCCAGTAATTGGGAGGGGAGAATGGTTAAAACTAAATGCTGTTGTGGACATAACAACCATAGTATGGAGTGTTCAGGGAAGACTAGCACCTTTGGTGTGAGGACTTGCCAAGGCCTTTTCAAGGATGCTTATCCATCTTTGGTGTCTGTCTTTAATTCAATTTTTAGCTGTTTCCAATAAACTATAGCAAGCATAGTAGACACACCCTGGGAAAACTGTCTTACCAGAGGGGCTGAAACAGGAGAGGAGGGCAGTCTTCCCCAAGCATATGAATACTTCCCCCCATGGAATGGGCAGATGAAAAGAAATTTTTCCAGTGGCCATGAAAGTAGCTGAAAAAAGTACTGTAGGATGTTTAGAGCTTAGGCAAGTATTGAAGATTTCAAGGTCAACCTCTATGTCCTTGATCATCACCAGTGTTATAGACTTTTTATTTGCCTTGCCACTGGATGACTCTGAAAGGGAGAGTAGGACGGATGACTTTGTGAAACTACTTATATGTGAAAATAAATATGCTTGTATATGTGTATACATATGTATATGATATGAATATATATATATGTAAGTATGCATGCATATTATCCACATTGTCTAAAAGGTAGAATCCTTGAAACCTGGGAATATGTTACTCTTGCCTTTGTAGACTAAGTGCCTAACATAGTAACTGAGTCACAGTAGGTATTTAATAAATGTTTGATAGAGTGAGGGTTTTTTTTTTTTTTTTTTTTTGCAAATTGGTCAGTGACATAAATATGGGAACTATTATTCTTTAATCTTTCTGGGTCTTAGTTTCCTTGTTTGAAAAATTAAGAGAATAAATCCTGCCTTAGCTAGTTGCCAGCTATCTTATGAGAATCAAGTATAATAATAGATATGAATGTCCCTTGCCAAGTCCAATGTACTAGATAAATATTAAGATATCACTAATATTTATGCAGTGTTCTCTAAGTATCCTGGAGAAGGCAGTTGTTTACATTTTCTCTCATCTTCATAAACTTTTCCTGACTTCAGCTTAATCCTTTAATGTACTTTTAAAATGCAAAACTGATTATGCTGTTTTCACATGGCTGAGCTTCATAGGGAAGAAATCATTAACAAAAACAGCCCACCCAATTTCACCACACTGATTATCTGCCCATGAGGCGTTGAACTCATAAGATCTCAACCCTGGCCAAAGTATCCTTGAATGATGGCATTGCATTGGAGAATATAGTGATGGGATTTCCTCACTGCAAACAATTAAGGATCTCAGCACTATTATTTTCAAATTACCATCTCTTTTTTAAGCACCTACTATGTGCCAGATGCTGTGCTGATAGTTGGAAATACAAACTGAAAAATAAGAATCCATTTCCTCATGAAACATTTTCTTGAAAGGAAGAAGCTAACATGTAAACACACAAGACAATAAGTATTTATTATTTGCTAGGCACATCTGTCTGTCTCTCTCTGTCTATGTCTCCTCCCTCTTCTGGATATCTGTCTTTGTCTACATCTCTGTCTTTGCCTTTCTTCCCTTTTCCTCTTGGTCTTTGCCTCTTTTTCTGTCTGTCTCTGACTTTCACCACATCTCTATTTTTATATCTTTCTCCATTTCTCTATCTGTCTGTCTCTCTGTCCCCCTGTCTCTCTCCTACAGAAAGATTTATTTTAATCTCTGTTAATTCTAATGTAACTTATTGTCATTTGTTTCCATGTTATCTCCCCCATTAAACTGTGATCTCCTTAAAAGCAGGAACTCTTTTGCCTTTTTCTTCTGAATCTCTGGCATTTAGCAGAAATAAAGTGCCTAGAATATAGAAGGCATTTCATAAATAATGACTGTACAATTGTGTATATACATATAGAGAGATAGTTATAGATATTATAGTGTATGTGTTATGTGTGTACATAATGCACAGATGCATGTGTCTCTATATGTATATTCAAGGATGTTTATATGTTTCTATCACCTATATCTATTTATCTATGAGCTCAGAGAGAGAGTGGTAACTTGGTGGGCAGAGGAGCATGGGGAAAGGGAGAGTTTCCTATGAAACATACCCCCTGAGCTGATGCTTGAAGTGAACCAGGGATTCCAAGAGTCAGAAATAAGGTGGTATTGTATTCTTGTTACAGACATAGGAGTTTGTATATGAGGAAGAATAACATAAAATAATCTGGAAAGTTAGATTGCTGCTAGATTATTAAGATTTTCAAATTGCATGGAAAAAGGTTTGAATTTTATCCTAGATGTCTCCCTTTTTTCTATCTCTGTCTCTGCTTCTCTCTGTTTTTCTTTCTCTTACACACTCACACACATCATTTGAAAGGCCACAATTTTTGGCTGATTAGCTTAGCTAGTAAAAAAGAAAGAAAAAATATGGCATGGAGAAATTAGTGGTGACATAGTTGTGTTGCCAGAAGTTGCTGAGCTGGGGAGCATTTGAAGGACGCCTCTAAGTTGGTCCTCCTCTCCTGAGCATTAGCTAGCTAGGATAACCCGGGGCTATGTGTGCCCACAGACTTTTCCAGGCTCAGCTGCTCCCCTGGATAGAGCAGGTCATGGTCTCTCTTGAGACAGCAGATGTAAAAATTGCCCATGCAAGGAAGTGTCTGGGTACATGCACTCTCTCAAAGCAGGAAGGCTGTGTCACTAAAGTCAGCTTTCCCAGCAGATCACAGCTCAGGTGGTGACTGGAAATTCTCCCTGAGCAAGCTGATGTGACTCCCTTTGAGGAGGGCACATAGCAGTGTGTGTGGAGTTTCTTGCAGAGGGCAAAGAGATGGGTCAGTGTGATTCCAGAGCCAAGGGCAAATGGGCACAATTAGGACATAGAGTGCGATTCCACCCACCCATGTGATCAATCCCGTTCGATTTAGCAGGTGTTTTATTGAGTATTTCATGTGTGCAAGACCAGTGGAAATAGGAGAGTGGAATGGAAAAAAACAAAACAACCTATGTTCTGGAGGAGATTATATTCTTTTGGGGACAATGAATATTCATCCATATAAATAGAGAATACATGCTAAATAAAAGGAAATAGGGAAGGAGGTACACTAAAAATTGGAAGAATCAGTGTGGTTGTCTTGTTGGAGGGGGGCCTTGAAAAGGAATTCTTGGGTCCAACTGGCTTACTTAGTGTGACTTTACCTGTCTGGGGGAGATGTCAACTTGCTCACAAATATTACCAGTGATACCCACCATTGGGTCTATCATGTTTGCTTGAAGTTTCTGCTGTTGGTATTGTTGTGAGGAGCTCACTTTTAGGCACATTTAAATTCATCTTAAGCATCCTTCACTTTATGAGGAGCAGCATGTCACCACATTGTTGTTCAGTCGTCCAACTTTCAGGACCTCACTTGAGTTTTCTTGACAGAGATATTAGAGTAGTCTGCCTTTTTCTTCTCCATCTCATTCTACAGATAAGGCAACTGAGGTAAACAAGATTAAATGACATGCCCAGAGTCACACAACTAGTTAGTGTCTGGGGACATATTTCACCTCAAGAAAATGAGTCTTCCTGACTCTAGGACCCAGTGATCTTTCCACTGAACCACTAATATAATCCTTATTTTAGAAATGAAAATCATAACTCCAGAGCTACAGGGGAATTTAAAAAGTCACGGAGGCCAATCCTCTGGCTTGCAAATGGGGACAATGTTGCTTATTTTAAAGAATTTAGCAAGGGTCATGCAGTTACTATGGAAATTTAAATAATTTTCTTCCTAAACCCAAATCCAGAACACTGTTTGGCTTGCCAGGTAATGATATGTTTTTTGTTTACAAAGAATTTAGAATCTATGTGAGACTGTAGAGATAGAAAAATGGTACAGAGGATAAAGTGCTGGACATGAAGACAAAAAGACATGAATTTGAATCTTGCCCCATGTGCTAAATAAACTTGAAAGTTTTATTTAGCTTTGTTTTCAGTTTCCTTAAATGGAGATATATGGAGATCAAAGGCAATAATAGCAGCACCTTTCTCACAGATTTGTCTTGAGGCTCAAATGAGATATTTATAAAGTGCTTAACATAGTACCTGGCACATGGCAGATGCTCTATAAATGCTTCTCCTTTTCTCATCCTTCCCTCTTCCCATCTACAAATTTGGGGAAATAATTCCTGTAGGAATTTAATATGTTTACTGGGCAAATCACTTAACCTCTCAGCTCATTTTCTCATCTCTAAAATGGGAATATTTTTTATTATAGCTTTTTATTTGTATAACATATAAGTTCTTGTGAGAATCAAGTCAGATACAATATCTAAAGTGCTTTGAAAATCTTAAAGTGTTACATGAGTGCTGTTATTAGTATTAAACAGGAAACTAATAGCACAAGAAAGTAGATAATTAAATGCTGAATCAATGATGCAGACAGTAAGTGCCACTGAAGTTCAAGTCAGTGTGCCTGGTGGTCTATTGTCAGTAGGGAAGGCTTCAAGGAGTAGAGGATGTTTTATTTGGGTCTTGAAGTCTAAGAAGGATTTAAGGTAAATAAAGGGGAGTCTGGGAAAGGCACCACTGTCAGTTATTACAGGAATTTTTGGGCCAAACTGGCTTACTTGGAATAACTTGATAATATCCTGAGGCAGGAACTTGCTTGCAAATATTATTATGAATATTCACCCTTGGAACCACCATAGATGCTGAAATTTCTACTGCTAGTATGGCCAAAAGGGCCTTCTTTCTAAGTACATTTCAACTCATTAAAGTATCCTTTGTGATACTTCTGTGAGGAGCAAGATATTACTATGTTGTTCTTCAGTTGTATTCGTCGTGTCTGACTCTTCACAACCCCATTTGAGGTGTCTTGGCAAAGATACTGGAGTGACTTGCCATTCCCTTCTCCAGTTCATTCTACAGATGAGGAAACTGATCCAAAAATGATAAAGTGAATTTTCCAAGATCTAATGTCTGAGGCTAGATTTGAACTCAGGTTGAGGAGTCTTCCTGATTCACAGCTTAGTGCTCTATTCATCTTGCTGCCCTCATTCAACCAATAAACATTGACTGTGACCAAGATGCTAAACACTAGGGATAAAAAGAAAGGTAACAAAGTTGGTCAGGATTATTGGATGTGAAAGTCATCATTCAATTAATTAAATAAAGATATATTTGGCTCTTACTATGTGCTAAGTTCCAGGGATACAAATAGAGGCAAAAGATAGTTTCTGCTCTCAAAGTGTTTACAATCTAATGAAGCAAAGAGCATGCAAAAAATAAATACAAAGTAAGGAAGCTATATAGAAAATAAATAGGAATGGTGTGACTAGATAGTATAGTGGATAGCGCATGAGCCAGGAGGACCTGAGTTCAAATTCAGCCTCAGACACAACACTTGCTAGCTGTGTAACTCTAGGCAACTCACTTAATCTTAATTGCCTAAAGAAAAAAAAAGGAAATAACAAGAGGGAAGAAAATAAAAGTGGTTGAAGGAAATTCCCTTTAGAATGTGAGATTTTAGTTGAGATTGAAAGGAAGCTAGGGAGTTCAGTAAATGTTCCAGTCAAAAAGGATGGTCAGAGAGAATGCTTGAGTAGAAAAGTGTAGTGATTGATGTGTAGAACAGCCAGGAGTTCCTTGTCACTGGATTAAAGGGTCCATGTTGGGAAGGAAGGAGTAAAAATATTAGAAAAGTAAGAAGGGGCTAATTTATGAAGGATAGTACATATTATAGTTATTTAACTAAAGAAATCATGTCAGTTCTGCAATCCCTTTTCCATGGCACCACTCATGACGTAGCTCTGCTTCACTGAGTGCTTAGACTCAATGCTTGAATCTCTTGAGCTTTTCTGATGGGTTTTCTTGTTGGCAACTGAGTCTCCACGACATTTACATTTCCTATTATCTCTAAAGTCAGGTTTGACACCTATTCCTCCCTATCCCTTTCCAGCACTCATTTATGCATTTTTCCCCTTGAGTATATATACTTCTTTAGGACAGACACTGCCTTGATTTGAGTTTATTTGTATCTTATTTTGATCATATCACAAGAGAGCAGCTAAGTGGCAAAGAATATCAAGCTGAATTCAAATCCAACCTCACACATTTTCTGAGGATCTTGAGTTTATTCTAAGGTCTGTCAAGACCTAAGCTTTGTAACCTTGGACAAGTCACTTAACTCTGTCTGCCTCAGTTTGTTCATTTGTAAAGTGAATTGGAGAAAGAAATGGTCAAGCACCCAAGTGTCTTTGCCAAGAAAATCACATAGAGAGCCACTCACAACTACAAACATCTAAACTAATAGCTCAAATTTACATTGCACTTTAAGGTTTGCAAGGCACTTTATAAAAATTTCATTTGAGCCTCAGAAATTGAAATATGGAGAGATCAGGGAAATTGCCTCACTATTTCTCCTACCCTGAATGAGACTCTAAAACATAATCAGAAGTTGTGTGTGCAATATCTGAACTCTTCTATGTAAGCTTTTGAACAATAACAACCAAAAAAAATCACAAAAAGACCTCCACGTAATTAACAACCCAGCAAATCCATTCTGTTGGTTAAAGAGCTCACAGCAGGCGGAACTTTCTGACTTCCTTCTTTCACAACAGCATATTAACGATGAGCCAGTATTGAGAAGCTGTCCCGTCATGCTTTATTGCATTATTTTAGGTCCCTGAAGTTTTTATATATGAAGGGTACAGATTTATGCTGAGTGATTCAGCAATGAAGCAGGAACATCAATTTGTTCATGGATGTGAATTGGTGATTGCCTCCATTAAAGTCACCAGGACAGACTGATCGCTTTAATTTGAGCCGAGGCAAGCAAATAGTCTGATAGCATGTATGTCTCTGAAACATGAGCACAGTGGCTGTTCTGCAGTGAGGAAGGTTCTTGAGAATGAAAATAACCATATGCTGAAAGGGTGGGGAGCACCCAAATTGGCTAGAACAATGAAGACATAAGTTCTTTTTTTAAAATTCAACAACATTTTATTTTTCTAATTATATGTAAAGATCATTTTCAACATTCTCTTTTATAAGATTTTGAATTTGAATTTTTCCCTCTCCCTCCCTTATCTCACCTCTCCCCAACTGTGAGCAACTGATATGTTATATATGTTCAATCATTTTAAACATTTTTTATATTAGTCATGTGTGAAAGGAAAATCAGAACAAAAGGCAACAAATACAAGAAAGAAAAAATAGAAAAAGGTGAACATAATATGCTTCAATTCACATTCCATTCCCATGGTTCTCTCTCAGATGACATTTTCAGTCTCAAGTCTGTTGGAATTGTCTTGGATCACTGCATTGCTGAGAACAGCTTAGTTTATCAAAGTTGATCATCAGGCTACTGAGTATAATGATCTGCTTGTTCTGTTCACTTCACTTAGCATCAGTTCATGTAAGTCTTTCCAGGCTTTTCTCAAATCAGCCCACCTATCAATAGAACAATAATATTCCATCACATTCATATATTATAGCATATTCAGCCATTCCACAATTGATGAACATGCATTCATTTTCCATTTCCTCACCAACACAAAAAGAGCTGCTACAAACAGTTTTGCACATGCTGGGGATTTCCCCCTCTTTTATGATTTCTTTGGAATACAGACTCAGTAGTGATCAAAGGATATGCAGGGTTTTAAAGTCCTCTGGGCAAAGTTTCAGATTGTTCTCCAGAATGGCTATAGAGGATGAGTTCTTATCTTAGTTGTATTTCAGGTGGTCTGACTTTCTGATCACATTTCTGGTTTTATTAGCAGAGAAACTAGAATGGTTTGTCATTTTCCACTCCATTCATTTTACTGATGAGGAAATGGAGGTAAACACAATTCAGTGACTTGAATAGGGTCACACAGCTAGTAAATGTCTGAGGCCAGATTGGAACTCAGGAAAAAGAGGTTCCTGACTCCAAGCTCCTTGTTCTATACACCTATAAAAGATTTGGGAGTGTTGATCATAGAATTACAGAACTTCAGTGGCCAGGAAATCAGAAAATAGTTGGATGGATAAGAGGGGAATGAACCATTTTACTGACATCTGCGTTCTAAGACAAAGAAGGCTTTTTTCTTCAAGCCTAAAAAATTAAAGTCAGACAAAATATGAAGAATTTCACTCTGAGGAAGTTAAACTATTGAAATAAATTCATTGCAAGAAGTAAATATGTATCAAATAGTAAAGTAACCCATATTACTAGCTAAAAGCCCTACTTCAACATACAATATCCCTTTATATCTTCCAAAGTCAATTCTCATCACAAAATAGTGAGGATTTTCTGTGTCACTGATCATGAAACAGGCTCGGAAAAGATTTAAGCTCAGAAAGATGAAGTTTCCTGGCTTCAAGATCCTTGTACCACCCAGCTTCCCTTCCTTTATCAAAGCTGGCTAGTCATTTCTCTGCAGCTCAGGATCATGGACTAGAGTTGCTTGAATCACCAAGATATTCAGTGACTTGTTTGAAGGCTTGCACATAGTAGGTATGTGTCAGAGGCAGGACTTGAACCCAGATCCCTCGGCTTTGAGACCAGTTCTTTATTTATACCTCTCTTATTTAAGTTTGTGTAAGATTTATTAAAAGTAAATAATTTCGTTGGGAGCTACCTGAGCTAGAGAGATTGAAAAACGTCTTGTGAAGTAGCCAGCATTGGTGGTGGAAGCCAATGCTTCTGCCCATTCCTCTGCCTTGCCCCTCTACTTTCTCATCACCAAGGGGCATTAGGTATAGATGGGCATTAGCCATAGCCAATACTTTATCTTTTTCTTTATTCCTGCCATTTCAGTGTTTGAGCATTGTTTGACTGGAAACAGTAAATTTCAAGAACCCTCAGTTAATAGTAAATAAGCTCATTTTATAAGAAATATCTGTAAAATATACGATGATGAAAATGCGAACATGAAAAACAACTGCTTTATGGACCCCCGAATGGTGAATCTGTTTTATTTTAATAGTATGTTCTTCTTAAAACACCAATATGCTACCGCAGCTGTAAAAATTAATGAAATAGGGCAGTGTTTTGGGGTTGGATGAATGGAAAATATGCCAGTATTGGAAATAGAATGCACACAGGAGCATTAAAAATGTAATTTGGTTACAAGCACTTGGGAGAAAGGAAATGCCTTTTTTTTTCTGATTCACCCCATATCACTTTTTAGTTAAATGCCCCAAATGCTTTATTATAACTGGGTTTTAATGTCTAATTAAAGCTCAACCTTCAAGGCATTTCTTTTCCTGTTTTGTTTTCTCCAATGAATCTAGGCTGATCTACAGCATAAACAGGGCAAAGTCATTTTCTTCTGTGATGTCCATAAGAGAAGGCACCCAGGCTTTGTTCTTCAATTGAGGAGACACAGTAAAAAGCTTTCTGGGTTTGGAAACAAGTTGCTTTTAACCTCTACATTCCTGCCAAACTGATCTGCTTTCTATTCCTCATACATAGCAAAGGACTGAGACTGGACCCTACCAAAGGCAACTAACCTTCTTGAGCCTCATTTTCTAATCATCTGTAAAATGAGTGGATTGGATTGGACAGATTCTCTGGCCCTTCCTGCTCTGAATATGTGGTTTTATTCATTTCTGCCACTTAAAATTAGTAACTCTGTTCAAGACTTAGCTCAATTCAACTTCCTCCAAAAGGGCTTTCCTACTTATCTTAGTGTTATTCACCTACCTTTTTTTGCTTTCTTCTCCTATATTTCAGGAGCCTAGTGCAATGCCCTCCACATAGTAGGTCATCAATAAATTTGTTTTGATTTTAATATATGATTTCCAATGAAGTCTTTGTTTAGGAGGCCATTAAACAAATCACCAAGAAGAACTGATTAAACTCCTATAATGTGCTGGTGATCCAAGGACAAGCATGGAAAACATTCCTATCCATAGGAATTCTGTAAAAGGGAACAATAATTTCATTCAAATTATGATGACTATTTATTTTTTGGGGAGGGAAGCACTGGTCACTTGGAGATGTAAGAAATAGACCCATGATTGTATTACAGTAAACTCTGCTCTCATATAGGTTATATTTAAATACAAAGCATTTACTACATGTAATTGGTGGGCCACAAGAGATGTTCCAGAATGGAAAGTCATAAGAATACTGAGTGGCTTAATTAATATGCCCCTTTTTTTATGTTGACCATAGCTGCTCAATAATGAATTCTAAGGCTAAGTAAGTCAGGATACATACAGGGCATTGAACTTGGAACTGAGAAGTAGATTCACATTCTGTCTCTGAATTTTACTACCTGTATGATATGGAACAAATCACTTAAGCTGTCTGAATCTGAGTTTTCTCATCTTTAAAATGAGCAGGTTAGCCCAGAGAGCCTCTAAGGTTCCTTTCAGCTCAAAATCTGATAAAGCGGGAGTTCTTGATCTGTGAATATAAATGAAATATATATATATATATATATATATATATATATATAAATTAACCCTCAA
>JAJPUD010003674.1:157786-177165 GCA_023553655.1 Myrmecobius fasciatus | reverse complement strand
TACAAGGTCTAAAGGGTGGAAATGTAAAAAGAAAAAGATAGATTGAATTCAAACTGAAGAAAAATGGGGAATCTGCAGTCCAGAGATGTCAACAAATGTCTACACCAAAATCACCCAGATTATTTCCTGTGGTTATAGCCTCTCCAGGCTGTCTTCTAGACTTCTTCTTCCCTATTTACAGAAACTTCTAAGTCCTGGAAGCTCAGCAACCTTAGAATCCACATCATGGAGATCATGATTGCTGCCCCTGCGGCCCCTCACTTTGCTTAGATGACTCCTCCCAGAACCTCTACTGGAGGGAAGACACTAGATCATCCATGTTTCTTTTCTTTGCAGGCTGTACTCCATACTGTTTTTTCTTGTGTCTCCCACCCTTAAACTTCAGTGTTGAGTTATTAGAATATTACATCATGACATAAGCTCAGGGCTCGGGGACTATCTTATTAAGTGTATTTTTATTCCCTATGCTTAGTACAGGGCCTGCACAGAGTAATAAATGCTTGCTCACTCACTGATTGCTGACATCCTTATAGCACTTTGGACAGGTTCAGTCCTTCATACAAATGAATGAATAATTTGATGGATGGTTGGATGGATGACTACTTGTATGGATGAATGTATGGATAAATGGAAAGACTTTATAAAGAACTATGTGTTGGAGCAGCTTCATGGCGCAGTGGATAGAGCACCAGCCTGGAAATCAGGAGGACCTGAGTTCAAATCTGGTCTCAGACACTTAACACTTCCTTGCTGTGTGACCCTGGGCAAGTCACTTAAACCCAATTGCCTCAGGAAAAAAAAAAGCAGAACTATGTGCTTATCTCTATGATAAGCTATAAAATATACAAATGTTCAAGTACTCCTTGCCCTCATATAGCTTATACTCAAATAGAAAGAATTTACTGCATAGACTTCATGCAGTAGCTACAAGAGTTGTTTCAAAATGAGAAGCAATAGGAATGCTGAGTAGATTAATTAACATGCCCTTTCTTCATGTTGACCATAGCTGCTGATTAAACACCTGCTGATTATTTGACTGACATTTATACCTATTTCTCCTAAAACTGGATCACATGATTTCATATCCCAGGGTTTGTAATTCTATGGTATTTACTAAATCTCTAGTATCCACATGTCCATTGGTTGGTGTTCTGATTCCCAGAATACCTCTAATATTGCTTCCTATGGATATTAAGGTTTTTCATATCTGAGAAATACAAACATCATGCATAATAGTGCCTTGTTGGGAGGATCTCAATTTAAGTAAAGTTTTCTTTTAAAATTATATCAAAGTTGTAGGCAAATTCTTAGTGTTAGACTTGTAAGGATCTCAGAGATCTTTTAGTCCTTCGGACTCTTGTGACAGATGAGGCACTTAATGGACAATCAGTTGGACACATTTATCAAGGGCCTATTGTGTACAGATGAATTCATTTGTTTCACTATGAAATTAAAATAAGAAATGGCACATTGTTCTAAACTGGAGCCTGGAAGCTTGCTGGAAATTTCTCTGAAGAGGGGGGCCACTCCTGACTCCCAAAGAACTGTGGCCAGATATCATGATACATGTAAGCCACTTTGGGAATAGCTATGAATCCAAATGTTTCTGGTGAAGAGCAGATGTATCCTGGCAAAGTTAGAGATGTGAACTACAAGATGAGACAGATGAACACTGTGAGAGGGAGACTAGGAATATGGTTGGAGTTGGGAGTAGGATAGGGTTTAAATTATTCTGTGACTAATTTCTAACTGCTGGGGCTGCCTTTGTAGACGGTGAACAGCTTACATAATATTTAAAAACTTCTCGAGGAGGTTAAAAAAAACTGGCAGATTTCATGTAAATTATGTTTATAAGGATAAACAGAAGTCAGATTTAGAGAAAACCAGACCAATATTCAATTGGAAAAAATGTCGATCTTGAAAACCAGAAGACCTACAATCAAGACTTAGATTTGGCTTTCCCTAATAGTGTGACCCTGAACTTTTCTTACCTTCCATTTCTTTATCTGTAACCTGGAGATAATTAGCTTTGCACAAATCACTTTGGGACTCAATTTCCTCAGCTTGAAAATGAGATTGGATTTCATGACCTCAAAGGTTCTGTCCAGTTCTAATTGTGTACTCTGGTCAATTATCTACCTGTTGTTATGAGAAAAATATTTTGTAAAACTTATTATGTGATAGAAATGTGAAAAAATCATTATTATTGTTATTTGTAACATAATAATATTATACATATGATATTTATAATATGCTAATATTGCATATATTTATGATGGCACATAATTATGATGGAGATAGTTATATAGAAGTATTTTGTTGGGATTTAAGTCATTATGAGCAAACTCTCAAAATAATTTGGTAAGTCAAATGGCTTCAATTGCTTCTTTATCGCTAATCTAATTTCTTTTCCATTTCTCTAAAATCCAGGTTGCTAATTTGGCCTGCTCCATTTCCAACAATGAGGAAGGTGTGAAGTTAGTCCGGATGGCAGCAACCCAGATTGATAGTCTGTGCCCACAGGTAAAGCTCATTCCCTTTGGCCCAGAACCCTTTGTGCTATAGGATTCCTTCCATAGCATGGTCCCAATCTATCTTCTCTAAGTCCACCTCTTTTTACTACCCAATTAAACAAGCACACTCTCTCTTCATTTTTCCCTCTTCAGATCAGATTTTCATTGATTCTTCCAAACCTTCCCTATCCCACTTTTGCCTTGTTCAATTTTTCTTTCACGCCTTTGCCTGTGATATTCACTGACCTTTCCCTTTCTCCTTTATCTATGAAAATCTTGGCTCTTTTTAACAGTCCAATGTGAACGATTTGCCAGCTAGCCCAAACCATTGAGACCTCTCTGAAAGTAATATTCTCTTCACTCCAGTATCTATTACTGCCTACATCAGTCACTGACGCTTACTCATTCATGAACTGGGATTATAAAATCATAGATATGGAACTAAAGGGTACCTCAGAGACCATGTTGTCCAATTCCTTCATTTTACACATGAGGAAAATGTGTCCCAGGAGTAAAAGTGACTTTTCCATGGCCATTCAAGGACTAAGCATCATAAAATCCTAAATGTAAGGTTGGAAGAACTCCCAGAGGCCATTAAGTAAAATCTCTTCATTTTACAGGTGAGGAATCTGAGGCTCTCAGTGGTTCTCTGACTTATTCAATGTTCTATAGGGGGTAAATTTACAGGATGGTATTGGAATCCCAGATTTCTGTTTATAAAGTCAAACATCTTAATGTCCCATTGGTGATGGAGTTTATAAGCTCCTGAAAGCAGGGGAAATGGGTTAGATTTCCAGGGATTTTCTATAATTCTTTTACAATACAATGATCATAATAGATATTCAACAGAGAATAATTGAAATCTTGGATCATCTCAGTGAGAACTTCCATTTAGAAAATCATAAAATTCCTACACTAACTCCATTGATATTCATATTCTTTATGTTGCCAGTTGTCTATTCCCATAAAAGGTATGATGAGACCCTTGTAAAACCTTAGGAATGATTTCAAAATTTAAACCTTATTCTCCCCACATGAATAAATATTTACTGATAGCCTTTGAGGCTTCACTGCAATATATGTGACTCAGTGATAAATAAATATTTATGTGCCATGAAATGTGGGGTTTTCCCCATTGCAATATTTATAATAAATAAATAAAACAAAAATAAATTAATCCAATATTGTATAAATGTTGTACTCCTTCTGAATATTATGCCAAGATTTCTACTCCCTTTGCTTGCCCCAAGTTGTGGTTCTGTATGGGCTCATTTCAAGTAGCAATGAAAGGGAATAATTACTTTTAAATGGACATTGCTCTGGAGAATCAGTTTGGTGTATGGAATAAAGAACTTGTCTTTGAGACAACAATGTCTCAGTTCAAATCTCATATCTGACAAACTGGTTATATGATCCTGACCAAGTCACTAAATATCTCAACTGTCAGCAATTAGAATTTGCAGGGAAGATGATGAACTGCATTGGAAGAAAGAGTTTCCTCATGAAAGTATTCCCTTTGTCAGTGACATCACAGATCTTATTGCTGTTCTTTTATCAATTGTTCATCCTATTAAAATAATTTCTGATCATCTGAAACATAATTTTCTGGAAAAAATAGGTCATCAATGCTGCCCTTACCCTAGCTGCCAGACCTCAGAGCAAAGTCGCTCAAGATAATATGGATGTCTTCAAAGATCAGTGGGAGAAGCAAGTTCGAGTCCTGACAGAGGCTGTGGATGATATCACATCAGTGGATGACTTCTTATCTGTCTCAGGTAATTACAACTAATGTGTCATTTTGGGAAGGTTATAGACACATTAGGATCATGAAGAAGGTATGGAATGAAAATAAGAGAGGTATGAATGATAGAAGTCTAAGAAATTTCCTGGACTCACCATGCATTTTAGCATTTAGACAGGTAGGATTATAATCCCCTTCCAAAAGACCAGGAAAGATTTAGATAAGACACAAGATAAAACTTCCTGATGCATGTTCTGGGAAACTCGGACAGATTCTCAAGGAAAGTTAAGGAATCTCATGATAAGGAATATGGTATAGCAAATAAGGTGTTGACCTGGAAATGAAAAAGAGCTGAGTTCAAATTATGCCACAGATTCTAACAATATGATCACAGACAAGTCACTTAATCGCTCTAAAACTCAATTTATCATCTTTAGCATGAGAACAATATCCGATTTCCTTTTTTAAAAAATGAGAACCGAATGAGATAGTATATGGAAAGTTCTTTGCAAATCTTAAAGTGCTATATAAAATCAGCTGTTTAAAAAAAAAAAACCTAAAAATAAAATCAGTTGTTCTTCCTGATCCTTCTACTACTAGTAGTAATATTGTTCCTATCACTCCTCCTATAGCTGTTGCCGTTGCTGTTCATCCCCCATATTCTCCTTCTCCTCTTCTTCTTCCTTCTCCAATTGCTGCTACTGTTATTACTACTATTACCAGCACCACTACTATTACTACTACTACTGCAACTTGTACCACTACTACTTTTACTCCTCTTCCTTCTCTTCTTCCTACTACTACTACTGATGAGGTGTAAAAATAACATTGAGAGATTACCCAGGTCAGTGCAATATTGCAGAGTTTTGTAAAAGGATTTGCAATTCCGAATGCAGCCCAGTTTTGTGGCAAAAATGGGTTTATTACACTGAAAAAATGCCCAACGGGCTCTTCCAAAAGGAAGTTAGCGAAGGTAGGTTTTTAGCAAAGATGGGTTTATACTGAGAAATAAATCCTCAGTGGGCCAATTCCAGAAAGGGAATAACAAAGATGGGTTTACATTGAGAAGAAACAACTTCTCAGTGGACCAAATTCTGTTAGGATTTTTAGCAAAGGTTTGGGGTTCAGTCTTTGATTATATTGGGTTTTGTGGCCCAAAGCTAAGGAGTGATCTCCAGATGAATTTGAGGGACTAATTTTTAATTCAATAAAGGGTGATGATTATGCCTCAGGTCAAGATCTCCAATTGAATTGTAAGTGGAGATTGCTATGGAAGTTTCCCCTAGGAACAGGAAGGTGAAACTCTTCCCAGAGGCCAGGAAAGGTTGAGATTTTAGGGTTTCTGTAATCCAGGTCCAGCCCTCCACAAAGATCAAGGGGGGACACAGTTTACATCACTACTACTACTACTATTACTACAAATTATTGTAGATTTTGAAGGATTACTGATCTTGTATAATTTTTAATGAGTTCCATCATTTATATATTATTTTTTCCCATTAGAATTTAATCTCCTTGAAGTCAGAGGTCATAACCTTTTACTTTTATTGTTATCTTCATCATGTAGTACAATGCTTGGAACATAGTAAGTTCTTAATAAATGCCCTCATTTGTCTATCTAACATTTGTCTGTAAATACAGCTATCTATCTATCTGGCTATCTATCCTTAAAAAGAGAATATATATATATATATACACATATGTATATACACATATGTATATATATATATATTCTCTTTGGTATATAACATAATACCAATTACTTAAAATGTAATTCTGTTTATCTTTGGAATTCATTTTAAAGGCTATTTCCAAGACAGTTAACAACATGAGGCAAACGGAAAAGGAACAAACAAGATAGCAGAATATTGGAGTTGATGACTTCTACTACCATTTAATGCATGTTTGATGTAAGGCAAACCATTCAACCTTTCTTGGTTTCACCTTGCTCATCTTTGTAATGAGAAGATTGGACTAAGTAATCTTTAGGGTCCCTTCTGAATATGATATTCTGTACTTCTCTTAACTACTGCTCTCCAATGGTCCCATTTGGAGAAAGACCTCTAGAAATGGGCAGACAAGCCTCTTTACTGAGATGTGTTGAGTCGGTTAAATTCAAAAGTACTAAAAATCCTGAGGGGATACTATTTGTAATATGATTGTCATATTCTAGATTCTAAACTAGAAGGTACTTAACAGACACTCTGGAAAAGAGAGCTTGGATACTAAAGAAAATCAGAGAGGACCAAAGGCTTTCTATTCATATTTGGAGAACTTAGTTTATTACTACTTGAATAAAATACTGCAATTTCAGTTTGGATAAACCCAGTGTCTTAAACATAGTAAATGCCTAACAAAAATATTCTGAATTATATTCTAATGATTTTCTGAGTTCTTTGTTTGAGGCAGATAGATGTCTGGAGGAATAGAAGCAGGAAGCAGAGTCAGGATAATCGTAGTTTAAATCTGGTCTCAGATACTTACTATCTATGAAATCCTGAGCAATCCTGCGTAATCCTGATTTAACTTCTCAGAGTGTAAAAAATAGCAAACTATTCTCTATGACCTCTAAGCTTTCTAATAGTTTTAAATCTATGATTCTGTGAATTGTGTGATTCTCTGATCCTTAGTTTTTTCATTAGTATTTGTGGTCTTCCAGGGAGTAGAGCAAGGTAAGCAGAATTTCTGAGTGTTTTATGGAGCCTATATAGCCTGAGGCTAACATTATGAGAAATGGAGATGTCCTCCATACAGGGTTGAGTAGAGGTGCTTTTGTGATATAGGATGAGAGGTTTAGAGCTGGAGTGGACTCTAGAAGTTGACTATTCCAATCTTCAATTTGTAACAGTGAAGAAATAGGTATCCAGGAAGCTAGGTAATATAAGGATAAGACATTAGGTCTAGAGAGCTGAATGCTTGGCTTTAAATCTTGATCTAGGAACTTATTATCTCTGTATCCATAAGAAAATAACTTAACCTTTCTTTGCCTCAATTGCCTCAAAAGTAAAAATGAAGATGATAATAAAATAAAATCTATCTCTCTAGGTTGTTTTAAGGATCAAATGAGATAAGATATAAAATATTTTTTAAATTTTAAAAATACTCAAATATATTCATTAGTAATTTTACTGGATATTGTACTTGTTGGTTTTGTTGTGTTTATGGAACTGAGGAACTGAAAATATAAATAGATTTCCCCCTGTTGTTAGAGTCATGATTCTCAGAGACTAGCTCTAGACCCATATCCTCTGACTACCAATCCAGCAAACTTTTCTAATTTATGCAGAATTATTATAAATCCCTTTTGGGAATATTGGAAGACTTTTTTATAACATAACCCTAGGACAATTTCTTACTCAGACTTTGTTTCCTCAGCCCTTTTAGCAGCGTTAGCCCCTTGGCCATCTAACATTAAGAAAGGCTCATCTGCTAAGCCCACTTACAAAGGGGACATCTAGCATAGAGGCCAGTTTCTGCCCAGAATGGTAGCACAGAAAGGAATTGATCAGGCTGAAATGTTTGTTTGCCTCATCTCCCCACGGCCTCATAATCCCATGGCCAGAACTTGGGGTGGGAACCTGGAAGTGCCAGCCTTATCATTTCTGTAAAATTAAAATCAGCCTTGGTAAATGAGACTTACATTGCCTGGCCTGAATCTCCAACAGTTGTACAAACACCTCTTCTGCTGGAGAAACACTGGCACGTCTACCGACACCCACCCATTGGCTTCCCAATAAGCTTGGTCCCAATCCTCTCCTGGCATAGCCCCACCACTGGCGTACAGCAAGCTAGGCGGGTGGTTGAGTGGTTGAGGACTACATCTCTACTGCCAATTGTCTATGATGATCATTAGACTGGAACAGTGAACTAATGTGGAGATGGTTCCTTAGAGGGAGATGGAGGAATTGGTGACTTTTTCCAATCAAAGCCATTTCTAAGAAAAACACATTAATGTTTGTTTATTTGTTTAGTTTAGTTTTTTTAAAAAAATATTATAACTCTTTTTACTGCTAGTGAAAAGTATCAAATGAAAGTTTCTATTAGGTCATTGTACCACAATTAATAGTTAGGGGCAATAACATAGTAGTATCCATATTTATCTTCAATTCCTTCCCATCTTTCATTTTAACAAATGAAGTTCCTAATTCTTATATCCTGCTTTCACTTGTAATTAGGTGAAAAGAACACTGGTTCTGGAGATCCCATTCCTTCCGTGTGACTTGGAAAAGGTCACTTCCCTGAGCCTTCATTTCCTCCTATTTAAGAAGGTTTTGGATTAAATAGTCTTGGTATCCATCCCCTCTCTAAATTTATAATTAGGACACTTTTACCCCCCAAGGGATTCTTCCATATTTATTACCATTGGTGCCTTCTCTTAATTAGACATCAGCATAAATTTTGTTAAATTCAATACAGAGGATGAAAGGCCCATTCTCCCCTGCCACACATACATACTTGAATATTTAGATCTTAATTGAAAAAAGCCATTACATGGAGCAGTGGATAGAGTGCACATCCCAATGTCAGAAAGACTTAACTGTATTTGCCTCAGTTTTTTTTTTACATTTTTTCAAATTATTTCAGTATTTTTGACAAAGAAATACCAATAGGTTCATGAAGAGTTGGACATGATTAAAATGATTGAGCAACAAATGTTTGCAAATCACTTTTTAAAATTCAATTAATTAATTTAACTTTTCCCAGTTATTTTCAAAACAATTCTTTTTACATTTGTTTTTAAGATTTTTGAGTTCTAGATTCTCTGCTTTATCCCCATACACAATTAAGAAACCACATGTGAATTTATGCAAAACATTTCCATAAAAGTCAAGTTGTGAAAGAAAACATAGATCTTCTACCTTAATGAAAATAAAAACCCTCAAGAAAAATTAAGTTAAAAATAGAGAGAAATAGAGAATGGTTCAATCTGCATTCAGACACAATCAGTTCCTTCTCTGGCAATAGATAGGATTTTTCATCATAATTCCTACAGGGTAGTTGTGGATTATTGAATTACTGAGAACAACAAAGTCATTTGCAGCTGGTCATTCCAGAACAGCATATTTCACTTTGTTCATGGAGAACTTTTCAGGTTTTTTTTTTTTTTTGTTGTTGTTGTTGTTTTTCCCTGAGAGCATCCTGCTCATCATTTCCCAGAAAACAATAATATTTCTTTCAACAGAGAAACTTACTTTGAAATTTTTTTACAATTACTATTACTAATTGTATTCCCCCATTTATTCTCTCTCCTTTCACCCTTTCCCTCCTCAAAAGTATTCTGTTACTGACACTCCTGTCCCCAATATTCCTCTTTTTTATCACCCTCTCCCCTTCTCATAGCCCATTCCCCTCCTACTTCCCTGCAAAGTAAGATAGATTTCTATACCCCTATTGAGTATATATGTTGTTTTCTATTTGAGCCAATTCTGAAAAGAGTAAGGTTCACTCGCTCCCCCTCTCCTCTCCATGTTCTCTGTAAAAGCTTTTTCTTGCCTCTTTCTTTATGGCAGATAATTTGCACCATTCCACTTCTTCCTTTCTCTTTCTCCCAGTATATTCCTGTCTCACCCCTTAATTTCTTCCTTTAAAAAATATTATCCCTTCATATTCAACTCACACCTATGTCCTCTGTTTCTCTCTGATATATATATGAAATATATATATATATACATATATAACATATATACATATATATTCCCTCTAACTGCCATAATAATAAGAACATTCTAATGAGTTACAAGGACTATCCTCCCATGTAGAAATGTAAACAGATAAACCTTATTAAATCCCTTATGATATCACTTTCCTGATTACCTCTTGTACTTCTCCAGAATCCTGTATTTGAAAATAAAATTTTCCTTTCATCTCTGGTATTTTAATCATCATTTCCTGAAAATCCTGTTTCATTGAATGACAACATTTTCTTCTGAAGGATTATACTTAGTTTTCCTGAGTAGGTGATTTCTGGGTTGTAAACCTAGATCCATTGCTCTCCAGAATATCATATTCCAAGCCCTTCAGTCCTTTAATGTAGAAGCTGCTAAATTTTGTGTTATCTTGATGGCCCTTCCACTATACTTTAATTATTTCTTTCTGGATTCTTGAAATATTTTCTCCTTGGCCTGGGAGTTCCAAAATTTGGCTATAATATTCCTGGGAGTTTTTATTTTGTGATCTCTTTCAAGAGGTAATCAATAGAGTCTTTCAATTTATATTTTACCCTCTGGATAGCAAGACTGTTTTTCTTGATAATTTCTTGAAAGATGATTCCAGACTCTTTTTTTATCATGATTTTCAGGTAAGCCAATAATTTTAAAATTATCTCTCCTGGATCAATGTTCCAGGTCAGTTGGTTTTCCAATAAGTTATTTCATATTTTTTTCCATTTTTTTTCATTCTTTTGATTTTGCTTTACTGGATCTTGATTTCTCATAGTCATTAGCTTCCATTTGATCAGTTCTTTTTTTAATGAATTTTTGTACCTCATTTCCCAATTGGCCAATTTTGCTTTTTTTTTTTTTTTTTGGCTGAGGCAACTGGGGTTTAGTGACTTGCCCAGGGTCACACAGGGAAGTATTAAGTATCTGAGACTAGATTTGAACTCAGGTCCTCCTGACTTCAAGGCTGGTGCTCTAACCACTGCACCACCTAGCTGCCCCACAATTTTGCTTTTTAAGGTATTCTTCTCTTCATTAGCTTTTTGTGTTTCCTTTTGTATCTCTCTCAATTCTTTCTCTAATTTTTTCTCTCTCTGTTACTTGATTTTCAAAGTCCCTTTTGAGCTCTTCCATTACCTGAACTCAATTCTTATTTTTTTTTTAAATTTTGGACATAGTAGCTTTAACTTTGTTATTATCTTCTGAGTGTTTGTTTTGGTTCTCCTTGTCACCATAATAACTTTCAATGGTCAGAACCTTTTTTTTTTGTTTTCTTCTCATTTTCCTAGCCTGTTACTCAGCTTTAAACTCTTTGTTAAGGTAGGGCTCTGTTTTCAGAGTGCAGGGTGCCCTGTCCGAAGCTTCAGGGGTTTTGTGCAGCTGTTTTCAGAAATTCTTTCAGGAATCTGACCACAAGTGCTCCTTTCTGCTCTGGAGCTGTTAGATGTGTCTCTGCCCCACTGTAAGATTTAGTGTGCTGACTTGGGCTGCACTGAGACTCCCACCAGACTCCCACCCCATTGCCACAGACCCTCTCCACTATCTTCTGAGTCCTCCCTGTTCCTGGGCTGAGAGGTCCAGAAGCCTCCAGCACTGCTGCTTATTCAGAGGTCTCACCCCAACAACTCCGGGATCTGGGTTGGAAATGAAGCTTGGGCCAAGCCTGCACTGGGATTGAGTGCTGAGCTCACACACTAGTTTCACAGCCTTTTTCTGCTGAGCTTCCAGGTTTTCTTTGGTGTCTCTGGACTGAGAATCTGGAAGCCACCAGGACTGCTGCTGATTTATAGCTCATACCTCGGCCAGATGGGGCTGGGACTGGGGCTGCAGCAGGGCATCCTAAATCTGGACTGCATGCTAGACACAATCCTGGTATCCCAGACCTTTTCTGCTGAGTTTTTAGCAAAAAAACTGGAAAATGCTCTACTCCTTCTTTTTGGATGTTCTGATGCTCTAAAATTTATTTACAGTCATTATTTAAATGAATTTAGAACAGTTTGGAGGAGGGGATGGGCAAGTTCCTGCCTTTACTCCACCATCTTGGGTCTACCTCCATTTGTAAGGCACTTTAACTCATTTAATTTTCAAAGCATTTTGGGGGGAATGAATTATATATCATTACTCTCATTTTGCAGATAGGTAAATTGAGACTGAGAGTTTTAATAATTTGATGTACCAGTAGATATAAAGCAGAATTTGAATTCAAGTCTTCTTAAATCCACATTCAGAAATGTATTCACTATTCCACTAACCTGTTTTATAAACTTCATGGAACTAGCCTCAAATTCTGTAGCTACTCTTCAAGTAGCTTGAAGTACTAACTAGTGGCAGAGATAAATCCAACCTACAAGGGCTACAAGTGTTTCACAAATCCTGGACTGCAGTTTTCTGCAGGACCACAGACAGCTCTTGTTTTTCAGATTCTACCAGTTAATAGACTTTGCTTTCCCCCACCCCAACCCCGCAGTGAAAATATGTTAGAATTTAAAACTTTCACAGCTCACACTTTTCTTAAAAAAAAAATCAGAACCACTTTTTGAAAAGAATAAAGCTGAAGAGGTCTTATCTTGGACTTTTCATATTATACAAAGCTATTCTTAATTTTCTCTCCCTTCTGCCATCCTCTAAACTTTCCCTCCTTGCTGCATTTCTCCCTCCAGTTTCCATTCTACATTATATTATTAGCAGTAACAAGGAAATGCTTTGGCTGAAGCTGATAACACTCTACAATTCAACTCCCATGGTACAACTGCCACAGCATGCCAGCACAGGAAAACACATATGAACTGTCAGCTAATCAAACTCTGCTAAACCTGCTGGAACATCCATGCAGGTATCCAAGTATGAAAGTCCCTTGGACAGGCTGCTCTTGATAAAAAAATAAGTTATCCTACTATATCCTGCTAGTAGCTCATGAACATCATTCAACACTTCAAGGTCTCCTACTTCTAAGCCCTCCCTGTAATTCACTTCTATTCCTACCAAAATTTGGGATCAATAAATCAATAAATTTTCATTCATAGCTTAGGCCCACAAATATTTTGGAGTGTCATTGTTTGATGTATGTGTATGTATGGAATGAATTTTTCTTGGGGAATTTTTATTTTGGGTGAAAATCTCTTTTTTTTTATAAAGCACTAAGTCCAAAATTTTTAATGAATAAACTGCAGTCATCGTGTTGAACCAGAACCTGAATTCTTAATTCCTCTGTATGAAATGCAACAGTACTGGGGCCAGGTGATGTTGACTATTAATATCACAGAAGCAAAAACCAATTTTCAGATGTGGACTGCACTCATAAAAATAGTGAAATAGCTATGTTAGAAACATTTAAACATTTCCCATTGGGCATAAACTATAACTTTTAATAGTGTTTTAAAATGAACATCTTGGAGTTTTCCATGTGATGCTTTCATTTTGGGATTTAACTCATAACATTTACCAGAAATCTAAAACATCTATACATTTTGTTCAATAGCAGTTGTGCCAGGATGCATCCATTTAACTAATTCATTTATTTATGTTTATTATTTCATGTCTCATATTCCTTATTCAACCCTTCTAATCAAGATTTTTGTAACCGTGGAGTTATCTCCAATTCTTTACACTCTCATTCCCACCATCCAATTAATTGCCAAAGCTTTTCAATGTTAATTCCACATCATCTAGTGTACTGATCTCCTTCTTGCTGTTCACATAGCCACTATCCCGATTCATATACTAATTAGCCTGTAACTGCATTATTGCACTCATTTTTCGATTTTTTGATTTCAATTTCTTTAATTAATTTCTTAACCTTGAATTTCTTAATTTCAGTTTCTCCCTTTAATAATAGCTAGCATTACTTTGAAGTTATAGAGTAATTTTGCATTTCACAAATTCTTTAATCAAATGATCTCATTTGATTCTTAAAACAATCTGAGAAGGTAAGTACTATTATTATCCCCATTTCATAAACAGGAAAATTGAAGCAGACAGACATTAAGTGACTCTTTTTAGAACCACACAATTATTAACCCTGAGGCTGAATTTGAGCTCAGGTCTTCCTGTTAGACAGGCAGATGGATAAATAGTGAGATAGGTAGAAAGCAAGCAATTAAGAAGAGAAGGAAGGAAGGAAGGATAGAAAGGAAGAAGGGAGGGAGGAAAGGAGGTAGGGAAAAAAGAAGGAAGGAAGGGAAAATGAAGGAAAAAGGAAGGAAAAAAGGAAGGAAGAAGGAAGAGAAAGGAAGGAAGGAGGAAGGGGCAAGGAAAGAAGGAAAGAGGGAAAGAGGGAAGGAAGGAAGGAGGGAGGGAAGAAGATAGATAAATGGATGTATAGATTGATAGATAGGCATAATTATAACTTATTTGTTAAACACCTTCTATATGTTAGGAGCTCTGCTAAGCACTAGGATTAGAATGCAAAAAAAATTATATAGTTTTTCCATAAGGATACTCCATTCTGATAGGGAAAAGTTCTACCACATAAAAGAGAGAAGGAAAAAAAAGAGTAAGGTACTTGAGTGAGAATAAAGCTGGAGAGAAAATAGACAAATCCAGAAAGTCAGGAATGGAGCTGAGTGTGAAGCATGCATGGATAGCTTGAACACATCATGGAAAGATAATCCTAGATAAAGTGAAAGGTGAACCAACCAAAGTGAATGAAAGAGAATGTTATGAATTGAAGCTGTCCAGAAAGTCAGATAATGAAGAGTCTGAAAGGCCAGGGTGAAAATGTTGCTCATGTTAAGATGTTTGATTGAACAAAAATCTGAGAAAATCATGCATTTCTTTCAAATGAACACACTTTAATAGGGTCTATCTTGAAGACTAACTTTCTAGTTGAAGAATATTGCATTGTGGTTTTTTTTTAGTTTATCCTTGGTTTCTTTCACTCCCTCCTTCTCTCTCTTCATTTCAACTCTCACTCTTTCTCTCTCTGTCTCTTTTCTTTCTTTTGATCCTTTTCTTCTTTTCTTCTACTTCTCTCCTTCTAGGCCTCTCCTCCTTCTCCTCCTCTTTCTTCTTCTTCTTCCTTCTTCTTCTTCTTCCCCTTCTTTTCCTTCTTCCCAACTCCCTCTCATTTAAAACCAAAGGAAATATTCCCCTAACACTCTTGACTTTGTTCATTGGAAATCATTTCAACATGATCAAATTTCTGCTATACAAGCTAACTTTACTATTTACTAATAGCAACTTTCAGGGTGCACACAAAAAGTCTGAGCCTTTTTCAATCAAAAGTTCACATAAATAGAATTTTATCCTTAAATGTTGTGTGACTTAGAGACTGCTGTGTTTGTAATACATAGGATAAGACTTGGAAAAGGAGGGGCTGGGAAACTTAGGAGATGACTCAGTAAATGTCTGAATGGTTTAGAGGGAGTTCTAATGAAGGTGAAACTAAATAACACGTTTGTGTCCTATCCACAGAAAATCACATTCTAGAGGATGTGAATAAGTGTGTGATTGCTCTTCAAGAAGGGGACGTCGATACTTTGGACCGGACAGCAGGTGCGATCCGTGGCAGAGCAGCCCGTGTCATTCACATCATCAATGCAGAGATGGAGAACTATGAAGCTGGCGTTTATACCGAAAAGGTGCTGGAAGCTACAAAATTGTTGTCTGAGACAGGTAAGTACAGATGCTGGATTGATTGTCCCTCTTCATCAATGACAGGATTTTGTCTGGCATTTCAAATTACTCAGCTGGAGAAGATGAATTGAAACACGGGTATTTTCAGTTATTGAACTTTCCACTTTGGAGCTTACGGATAATTCCATGTGACATTGACAGGTTTCCTCCTTTACATGCTTAGGAGAAGCAGCATGAAATACTGAACTGAGAGCTGTTCTTGAATACAAGGAGTCATGAGTTCAAGCTCTGTCTCTGACACTCACTGTGTAGATGTAGGTATATTACTAACATTATAAATTAAAGCATTGATGAAGGACATCACTTGACCCTGAATTTCCCTATACCTGTGAAATCATAAATTCAATCCCTGTCCCTTAATGTCTTAGATCTTTGGATCTGGTGTCATAATGAAAGATCTGGATTTTAATCCTGTTTTAGATATTCACCAGTTTTGTGACCCTGGGTAAATCAGTTAATTTCTCTGACCATTGAGTGTCTTCTTCATTAAGACAAATATGATAATTATAAGAATAATTATATTGATTCTCTACCTCAAAAAATTATGATGAAATTCAAATGATAATGTGTCTAAAGTTCTATGCAGAAATACTAAAGACACTGATGGGGGAGGGGCAAGTAAGGGGGAAATTATAATTAATGAAGGAAAGACACAAACATTTATTAAGTGCCTGCTATGTACCAGGCATTGTACTAAGTTAAATTAAACAGGCATTCATTAAGCTCCTACAATTTGGCACAGTGAGTAGAGTACCAGGCATGAAGTCAGGAAGATTCATCTGAGTAGGTCACCAGGCTGTGTTCCTCAGTTTCTTCATTTGTCAAATGAGCTAAAGAAAGAAATGGCAAACCACTCCAATATTTTTGCCAAGAAAAACTCAAATGGGTTCAAGCACAATCAGGCATTATTCAAAAGTATCTGAATAACATTGAATCAAGAATCTCTTTACAAATATTATATCATTTCATTCTCACAACAATTGTGGAAAGTAGGTGATATTTCTGATCATCAGTTGAACTGAGGAAACTCAAGAGACAAAAGTGATTTGCTCAGTCACACAACTAATAAGCACTTGAGGTCAAGTACATCATTGAATGTACATTTTCCTGACTCAAACACTCTATGCACTAATGGATTACCAGATTGATTTAGGATGGATAGGGAAGGGAAAGGTCATAGAATCTGATATTGCTTACAAATGATTCATGGTTGCTTCTATCCCTATGGGTTCCATTGACCTTGGGGAAATGATGGATATTATTTATGTATTTTGCATTGTAATGGCTTGAATCTGTGATAGAACTTTTTTTTTTCCTTTCCCACATTGTTGGCAAAATCATACTTTATTTTTTTTAGTTCTCAAGTTTACCAAGTCAAGTAAGAAGAAATAGAGACTTGTGCATTTTGAAGCCAGCAAGCCTGTGAAAATCATAGTTCACTAGAGGCTATAAAAGGAATGGAGGTAATGGTAGGGAAAATTAAGATGCTAAGCCTCTGATGAGGTTTGGTTAAGTGTACTTTCCTCCTCTCTATTTGCGAAACATACTCTCAAGAGGATTTTGAAAGAAAGAGGGGGAATAAAAACCGGTTTAGAAGGAAAAATATAAAAATGAAAGCATTATCTACTTCACACTTCTGCTACATGCTGACTAAACTTAGAGAAAGCTTTGACCCACTTGGTCCAAATCCCCATGTTACAGCATTAATTTCATCAGTGTACATGATAATGGAAGCATGACTCTAAAACATTTTGTCTTAAAAGTGTTTGGGAGTTTTAGTGGTCTGTAAACTGAAAAGAAATCAATAATGTATCATAGTAGCCAACAAAAAGGAGATGCAAATTAAGCCTGTATGAAGCAAGACAGTTTCCAGCAATTTTGATGCAGTGGAATCAATCACAGAGTATTTGGTCCAATTGAATCTTGACTTTAGAGTTAGAGGACATGGATTCACTTACTACCCATGTGCCATTGTACAAGGTTCTTCCATAACTGTTTACTGTGTGATGCCCTGTAGTTTCCTTAATACCTTTCAGCTTCAGTTCCTATAACTATAAAGTTGGGGCATTGGACAAGATGGATTCTAATTTCTTTTGGCTAAAAAAACCTCCTTATTCTTATGAATAAAGAGATACTAGTACTTTCATAATTTGCATTGATCAAAAAATGTTTGAACTCTTGTATTGAATGCTGTGGGTCACATTTCAGGAAAGAAATTGATAAGCAACAACACAATGCAGCTAAATTCACACAATCCCATTGGTAATATAAGCCTTTAAATTCTGAAGATTTATTGAAGGTAGTGAGAATTTTAGCCTAGAAAAGACAATACTCAGAGGAGCAACCTTGCAGCAGTTATTAAATGTGAAAGAGGAATTAGCTTTTTTTCCCATGGATACAGAGGGCAAAGATAGAAACAATGTTTGGAAGTTCCAAAGAGGCATATTTAGAGAAAAAAATGTTCCTAAAAGTTAGTGCTAGATGAGAGTGAATTTAGCCAAGTTGGTAGGCAGTGAGTTGTCAACTGTAGACTAAATGATAGCTGTTATTTTAAAGGTGATTTTTCTTTATCTGTTTATTGATAAGAGTAGATATCCATTGAGTTCCCATCCAAGTCATAAAGACTATGATTCTTTCTAGTTATGTGTGTCCCTGTTAGTTTTGGAATCAAGAGAAATTCTCACTTAACCTTTTCAATTATAGATGAAAAAATAAAGATCAGAAGATTATAGGACTTTAAATATTCAGATATTAGATTTTTAAATTCCAGACCCTGTGGTTCATTCTGCCACATTACCAAGATCAATGTATGTTGAATGGGAAAGGGATTAATCCACTGATATTTTCCACAAAAACTTCCACCTATGCCTCAACCAAAATATTTTACTTCCTCTGGTTGTTACATTGCAAATTCTGCCAGATTTCCTTTCAAGTTATCCCAAAAGAGCTATTGATACTGATTATGAGAATTGTTATTGTTATTATCAATCTGGATATACAAATAGTAAAATATTTTATCTTCAGAAGATAGGGGGCATTTAAGATGACTCAAATTTCTGTGGATAGACTTAAAGAAATCTATTAGCTGGTATATAGTACAGTTAGATGGAAGATGACAAGAAATCTCGGCATCCTCTCTGAAAAACAAACAAGATGGAAACAATGTGAAATAAGATAATAAGGAACATCTCTAGAGGTTGGTTTCCTCCTTGAGAGACTGCAGTGGCTTGGAGTTAGATATAGCAATAATGAAATGAGCTCACAATTTAATTAGCAGAAATCTACCTCTGCCTCCCTAGAGTTCCAATAGTCCAGCATTTATTAAAGTTATGCAAAGCTGACCACATGACAGTTCCTTCTCATCCATGCTGGGACAGTCTAGGAGATTTTTGCAGACTGTAACCATTTTGTTTAATGTAGATTCTGGGAGAATTGTCTACTGCTTTTCCCTTCTTGGATTCTCAGCAAATCCAGAGCAACCTTGATGAGCTTGAATGAGCTCCCTCTGATAACTGGATTTCTTTGCTGCATTTTGCTTCTTTAAAAAAAGGCAAATGCTGGGGAAATGACCTGAAAACAAACTTTGGTTAAAATTTAAACAGCTTCCAAATTGCATGCTAGGTACAAGTGACATTCAATCCAGTAAGTAAAGATTTCAGGGACAGAAAAATCAATCAATTTATCAAGAAATATTTACTAAACACTAACTTCCTATAAGCTAGTTACTGTCTTAGATGCTGGGGAAACAATGTCTCTGTCTCTCTCTCTTTCTCTGTCTCTCTCTTTCCCTTTCTCTCTCTCTCTCTCTCTCTCTCTCTCTCTCTCTCTCTCTCT
>JAJPUD010003674.1:139398-157776 GCA_023553655.1 Myrmecobius fasciatus | reverse complement strand
TGTGTGTGTCTCTCTGTCTGTCTCTGTCTCTGTCTCTCTCTCTGTCTCTCTGTCTCTGTCTTTCTTTTTCCATATATATATGCATGTATACATATATACACACATCTATATGTACATATATTTGTACTATGTATTTGTAAATATACACTATTATCTAATACAAGAAAAAAAATTCTCAGAGCCTGACATTGTGCCTTTGCATCGTAGGTAGATTCTATATAAAAATTGCTTAAATGTCTCTTAAAATGTGGGGACATTAAACAGTTGGTTTGAAGGAGAATTTGGAAACAAAGTATATGCAGGCAGGTACATAGTTGAAATCAGGAACGTATGGTAGTATCATACAGTCTCATAATTATGGAAATTGGAGTTTAAAGTCAGAATTTCAGCTCAGTAGAGATTTGATGGGAACAAGTGAAAAGCCCAGACCCAGAGGAATTAAATTACTGGAAATGATACCAATTCAGAAATTTAGGGATTGAAATATAAGACTGGCACCCCATTATTGGGAGTCACTTGATAAGGTAGGAAACTTAATCACAAGTACAAGGCAAAGTTTCTCACGCTTATTGGCAATACTTCAACACGAGCCATCCAAACAATGATACTATGAGTCTATAACTGTTTCTTTCATTGTGTTCCCAATTCTGGGAAGGAGAAAACCTCATAAGTGAGCAGGTTAAGTGACTGTAGCTAGAGAAATCTGGTAGTAGGCAAGGTAGGTTGGAAGACTAGATTTGAGGTAACACTTGCAATGTGTGGAGAGTTTTACTGAATAACTACTAAGGCCCCTTCCAAATGTGTAAGCTTTTATAATCCTTATACTTTTTTCCCTTTTCATCACCAATCATGTTCAAAATAGTGACCTTGAGACCTTGCAAAAACCTTAGTTGACACAGAAAGATTTAATTGTGTTCAGCATGCTGTCTAGAGACTAGACAGAATACTAAGGCATTTTAGAAAGATTATCAGCAAGCACAGTTGAAATCTAAAAGCTTTTTCAGGTTGACCTTTGACTAGGAAATCAATGACCCAGAACAGCCTCTTTCTTGATATTTTTACTTACTTCTTACTTTAGTCTTATGATGGATTTACGATCTCACTATTTAATTGGTGCCAATCTAAAATCAGCCATGTCCTTTATTCCTATGGGAATCAGGTCTAAATCCCCTCATTAACCCACCACAAAAGATCCATTGAAGATATCAAGCATGGTCTGGATAGTAATGGACCCTTTGGGCTACCATCAATTTCTCATTTTTATGTCCATCCCAACCTTTTGGCAAAATATGATGCTTTGAAAAACTCTCTAGCATAAAAATAACAACATCAAGACTACTACTATTACAAATAATAACAATAATGAGGAGGATATGAATGATGATGATAATAACAATGATAGCCAAAGTTTATATAGTGTGTGTGAATGTGTATATATTTATACATATGTATATGTCCACACATGCATCCATATATATATATATATATATGTATAAATGTGGGTATATGTATATATTTATAAATATGTGCATTTATATATGTATGTATGACACACACATCTATCTGAAGTTCACTTGGAAGGATAAGACACCAGACACTAAGGTCTTTTCTCAAACTAAAGTACCAAGCATACAAATTCTACTGCAAAGAGCACTGGGTTCATCACATTGTTCAAAGGCCTAAGGTATACTTGCCAAAAAGACTATTTTATGGAGAGCTCACACAACGATGCTCAGAAAAAGTGATACAAGGACATTCTCAAGGTCTCTCTGATGAACTTTAGAATTGATGGTATGACATGGTAGACTCTGGTTTAGGATCATTCAGCATGGTGTGCTCTTCCAGAGAAGGGCTATGCTGTATGAGTAAAACAGAATTGAATTACTCAGAAGAAACATGAGCTGTGCAAAACTGGCTAATCAATGTTCCAAATGTTCAGAGGGACCCTTGGGTTTGACTTGTGGCAGAGCATTCCAAGTGTATATTGGTCTAATCAGCCACAGTCAGACACACTAACTAATGGTGATGTTATTTTAATCTTTTTCATGAATGAAGGACAACCAACATCCATGTAGTATGTGTAGATATAGAGTTGTGCATGTCTGCCCATAAATATGTAAACATATCCAATCATATTTCCATGCATGCATATTTATGCATGTATGTGTCAGTAGGTAGGTATATATATGCTCATTATTATTATTCTCATTGTACTGATGAAGAAAAAAAATGAGGTTAAAAGAAATTATGTGAACTGTCCTGGTTGATGCAGCCATAGAGGCATGATTTTAATTCTGATTTTTATGAATGCAAATCCAATTTTCTATGAATTTGGAAAATTTAGATACTAATGTATAGTGATTAAAGTGGTAGATTTGTAGACAGTAAGATATGGGTTCAGTTCTTGTGGATGACATTTATTATCTGTGTACACACAAATTGCTTAATGTCTTCGGTCTCAGTCTCCTAAGAATTAGAAAGTTCTATGATACTTTATAGCTTTCAAACTATGATAGTCTCTTCTTCTAATTACAGTTTTCTAATAATGGACTTATCTTCTAGTTTTTGGTTAGTAATGTGCTTTTACCACCACCCACTCACCAGATCTCTTAATTTCCCTTTGGATAATCCTTGACTTTAATTGGTCAGAGACTGGGATCATTCTAGTTAATGAAGGATTTTTTTTAACTTTCACTGTTGATAGATATAAAACTTATCATTTCTCATTTCAGTTCTTACATACCTTGAGTGGATAATTCAGAAAATGAATCAGAAATATTTTCTTCCCCTGATTACCCAGAGTTCCTTGATCACTCCATACTTTTGATTGCCTTGAGATCTTCAGCTAGATACCCAAAATCCCTCTCTACCTCCCTTGACCATTTTACTAAAGAGAATGAAGACAGATGTAATTGACCAAAATATACAACTAGATTTCTAGGGAACATAATGGTTGGTTGAGTAACTGGTAGATAATGCAGCTTTTGATGCATAGAATCCTAAAGCTGAAAGGAATTAGAGATCATGTAGTGTAAGTACATCATTTTCAATGTGTGTGGGGGTAAGCATATGAGGCTTAGACAATAAAGCAGATTTTAAGTTGTCCAAAGCCTTTAAGAGATTTCTGTTTGTCACCAGGTATCTTATATCACACCGGTATATCATATCATATCATACCGGTATATATATGTATACATATAAATATTCATAAAGATACATATAAGGGCCATTTAGCACTTTCCATAACTGACTATGATGATATTTTAGAATATTCCTGACAATTGCTTCAACCTTTCTTTGCCTAAAGACTTCCAGGGAAAGAGAATTCCAAAATTGACTCATTCTCTTCTTTTTTCACTTCTTATTATTGTAAAGTTGCATTTTTTTGTAATTTCACTTGATATGAATCTCAAATTTGTGAATTCAATCTATTGTTCCTATCTCTCTCTTAAAAAAATAAGTTTAATCTCTCTTGTTCTGTGATGGCTTTTCAAATGCCTGAATACAACTAAAACTGATAGATAATATGTTTTTATAAATTGAGGAACTGATTGGTTCTGAAAGGGATTGAATTACTAATGAGGAAGAACAGTGAAATTGAGAAAGTTTTGCTGCTAAATATAAATCCTTTAATTATATTATATCCTTGTTTTACTCTATCCATTTGCTTAGCTTATGAATTTCACGAATTTGAACCGTGAGCTAGAATTAATGAGTTAAACAAGACTGGATCCCCTGACTAGAAATGTATACATGCATTTGAAGGAACTGGTGAAGTTCCTGTTAGTTTCTCATGAGTATATAATGTAGATTTGTGAGGCTGTATAAGATCCTCATAATGTCAGGTGCAAAGAGTCTCAGAGGCCAACTAGTCAAAACCCTGACTGAGCAAGAATCTTATTAAGCATCCCTGGAAAGCAGTCTTACAGCCTCTGAAAACTTTTGTTGGAAATTATAACCTGGGTCCTAAAAATGTTTTCTTAATATCCCCATGTAATATATTTTATACACTAGTAACATATTTTGATAAAGAGTCCATAAGGTCTATGACTTTATAAATCATAAGTTTTTGGCTTTGCCAGGTTGCAAGGGAGGTATCTCTCCACATACAGAGTTATTATTCTGAACTGTGCTCTAAGGAGACTAAATAAAAGAGAAATATGTGGATTGTGAATCTGGAGGCCTGAGAGTCTTATTTCTGCCACTTCCTAGACATGTGACTTTACAAGTTATTTAATTTGTCTTTAACTCAGTTTCCACATATGCAAAATGAGAGTATTGAATCTATCTGAAGAAATGGGTTCTGGCCACAGGTGCCAGAGTTAAGAATCAAAAATGAAAATGGAAGTAGTCTGGAAAAACTGAGCAAGAGCAGAACAGGCGCAGGAATATAGATATATAAAAATCATGGTCGATGGATTTCCTCCAACAAGGTTTTCAATGATGTCTGACATCTTGAGCCATCTAAAGAAAAACATAGCCTTCTGCTTTATATATCCAATGAAATTCCTACTCAATAAAGATAGGAGTATGGTGAAAGGGGGCTTTTGTGTCAAAATGAATACTGTATTAAGTTGAAATAATAACAATATTCAGGATGATTATTATGCTAAAATTCTATGCTTCCATATGCAGAATTTTACCTATTCATTTTTCATCAAACTAATTTTACAATGATGAAAACACAATAAACTAGATATACAGCAGGTCCATTAAATGCTTACATTGCATATTTGATGTGCTCTTCAATAAAGCCAGAATTATAACAAATTGTTAACAGCTTTCTAGTAAGTGCATGCTTGACCAAACCCATCTTTAAAGATCTGATTTAAAAAGTCAGGTTTCTGTAGGATGCAGTGCCACAAATGCACATTTGGTGATATATTTATATATACATAGAAGAACTCATTCTTCACTGAATGGATTATATTGAAATGTCATTTTTGTACATTTGATAGCATATGAAAGCTCATGGATATGAAAACGTGATCAGAAGTGGAGAGCACTGAGATCCTGCAAAAGGGTCTTATTCTTATTCTTTTCTACAGCTCATAGATCTGCCTGCTATTTGCCATAATAAGAAATGTAGAATAAGGAGATAAAGAGGGAAGAGAAAAGACACATTATTTTTCCACATTATTGAACATCAACTGAGAATGAAATTCACATTTCATTGGCTAACATAAGGATCAAAAAAAATGTTATCCCTGTTATTTGAATTCATCTGTAACCAAAAATATTGGAAGAATTGCATCATTTTAGACAAATGCTGTTCCTTTCTCCATTCCCCCCAAAATAAATAAAGCAAAAGTGTATTTAAACAAGAAATTAACAAATACAAAATAATAAAATAAAAAGGTATTGATAGTGCTTCCCCTTGTCCCACAATAGCTATTTTAGCATTAAAATATATATCATGCTCTCTATTGATGTTTGCTTGCATTGTATTTCCTTTCTCTGATATTTTTTTTTCTTTTAGATGTGATTTTTCTTGCACAACATTGATAATGTGGAAATATGTCTATATATATTCAATTTGTCAAGTATTTTAACATAATTAACATGTAGTGGATTTCCTGCCATCAGGGGAGGGGTGGGGAGTAGGGGGGGGGAAATTTGTAACAGAAAGCTTTGTAAGGGTCAATGTTGAAGAATTACCCATACATATGTTTTGCAAATAAAAAGTTTTAATAACAAAATAAAATAAAATAAAATATATGTCAATGTCATCTAGTATCACTATGTCCAGTCCCATTCATTATCTACTTTTCTTTCATATAAACCATTTTCTAGAAAAGTTGGTTTTCTCTACTGTCTCCCAACTATGACAATCAAACCCATACTTAACTTCTAGGTTCTTCTGATGCTGTTCTCCCTTTGGACCATGGGTTCTCCCATTCTGCTTCACAAATTCTCCAAATATCATGCATATTTCAAGGTTCATTTCCATGCTCTGCCCCTGGAATAAGGACTTGAGAAGACCTGTGCTTGCATGCTACGTTTGCTCATTACTAGCTTTGTGACCTTGGACAAATCCCTTATTCTCTCTGACATTTCATTTTCTCCTCCATAAAATGAGAAGATTAAGTCAAAAGATGTGATCTATGATCCTATGATCATCCTCTACTCTGAAGAATTATATCATCCCAAGTAGTTTTCTTGCCTTCCATTCTAATACTTATATAGACTTTGGGCCATTTTTCTATCAAAAAACATAACTAGAACAAAAAAAAAAACCTTAATATCCTCTCCCTTTAGGGTACAAAAACAAACATTTAAAATTAAAAACACTCTTCGCATTTAATATATATTGACCTTTATATCAGATTTATACTGATAAATTAGTGCAAGAAAAGTTTTAGTTAAAAACTCACAGTAGGTAGATGAGCCAATGATTCTCAAAATATAAAATACCTGTGTTTAGCCTTGAAAGCTAAGTATTCTGAGGCTGAAGTGGAAAGTGAATTCCAGGCATCTTGAACTAGGCATATAACAAAATACTTTATTATTAGTCAATCAAGATGTTTTGAGATAGACAGTGGTACAGGGGGTAGATCACTGGACTTAGAGTCAAGAATATTTGAGTTAGATTCTTACCCAGATGCATCCAAGCTGTGTTAACCTGAGTCATTTGATTTCTTAACTTTAGCTTTCTCATCTGAAAATAAGAAAAATAATACCATCTTTCTCATAATGTTATAGTGAAGATCAAGTGAATTCTATATATATAAAGAGCTTTGCAAACCTTAAAATGATAAATAATGGGAATAGCTCTTATTATTCTTTTAGTTAATAAAAATGGATGCTCATTAAGCTGAACCTTAATGAGAAAGGTAATTTTGCTTTAGAGAAATAGAGGAACATATTTCATAATGACTGTTCAAGATGTATACGTTGGGAAACTTTTCTACCTTAAAACAAATATACATCCATCAAAATGTTTTCTATGAATGGAGAATTCAAGTCTTATACTAATATTAAAATAGGCATATGAGGCTTTTAGTAAATATGATAGAAATAGATTTTCTTTCCTTGTCCCTATTGAATCTATTTTTACAACAGGCCCTATCATCCATGAAGTCCCCTTGACAACAAGTCCCATCAGCCAAGAGGTCCCCTTGACAACAAGCCCTATTGACTTCCAAATTCCAAATTGAAGGGGAAAGGATGTTAGGCTGCTGCTTGCTCTTTTAGTTGCCAATAAAGATTAGGAATATAAAATGAAAAGCATATCTATTGTCTGCTACTCTGCTTCTCTAGGAAGCAAGAAAGAAAGATCCCTAAGAAGATCTCTGCATTTTTGTGGACTGATTTTTACTACTCATCTATTTAAGTCATAAGTTTCTTCCTCCATTTAACATTTCTTTAGCCTGTTTTCTTCAAGGTCTCTTGAAGGTTGGAGTTAATTTCATGACTTTTGGGTTTCTAAAACTATGTCACATTTGAGTAGTAATGTAACTGTTATTATTTTTATTTTATTTTAAAGGCAAGTCCATTGTAAAACAAGGGGACACAACTCAATTATTAACTTCAGACAACTCTGAAAACTTCCTTCACAAAAACCAAACAAATAATTTGTTCTTCCCTGATTTCCTAATACTTATTGTTCTGGATGGCTGGAGCTAAGTGTGGTTGGGGAGGGCAAATTTTACCTTCTTCTTTCCCTCACCATTCAAAGTTTTCAGAAGGCAAAAGGAACTACAAATATGTGTGTATGTGTATATATAGATATATGGATATGCCTAGATATATAGGTATACATATATATATATGTATATATATTTGGGGAGATGCTTTGAAACACTCACTTTCTCCTTTACTATAACTTCCATCCCACAGCACAAAGCTCAACCATAACTTTTAACTATTATCATGAATTGGTATGAAAATCGCAGATTGACATAATAGAAGCTATTACAATCTGAGAAGTTGCTATTAGATGGCCTTTATATAAGATTATGGAAAAGATGATAGATGGCAGATATTAGGTAGATATATACTCATGTATATTGGGTCTGTGTGTATATATGTCTATATAAATATATATGTATGTATATCTATACACATATGTATATATGCATTTGGGTTGGAAGTTATAGTGAGAAAAAATATAAATGTATATGTGTATATTTATTTAATTATTAGTTAAATATATAAATAAGTAATCAAATACAATTAATTAAATATTAATTAATTATATATTTAAAAGCTATCTAATTGAAGTCTTTCATTTTACAGATGAAGAAACTGAGTAAAAGTGACATCCATGGTTAAATAGGTAATAAGTGGAAAAACCAGGAATTGAAACTTTCCCTCTTAGCTCAAAAGCTAATTTTCTTTTCATTGCAACGCGTTGTCTCCTATACATTAGGCTGCCAGTAGGAAATTTCCAAAAAAGACCTTAATGACCTGAATGTGAAGGAGGTATTTGTTTTCTGTCTTTTGGGAAGGGAGGTATCCTGGTTTATTTTAAAATGGTCACATTTAAAGTGGTCATATGCAGTAGTTTGGTTTATTAGTCATCATCACTCACATTTACATAATGCTTGAAGGTTTGCAAAGGTCTTTCTTCAAAACAACCTTGTCAGTTAGGTAGGACAAATGTTATTAATCTCAGTTTTGCACATGAGGAAATTGAGGCTCAGAGTGATAAGATCAAAATAATAAATGTCAGATCCAGATGTCAAGTAGAGGTAGCCAGTGGTTTTCCTTTATATTACCTTGACTCATTGCCTGCTGTACAAAAAGTCAAAGTGGTAGAAAATGTTTTGACAGTGAATTTATCTATTTATTTTTAGTGTCCAAATTATATGGGTCCCTAAGAGGTAGAAAAAGGAAAGTACAGGAGAAGGTCATACCACATCCATTTTCCAGACCAATTTTTCCCAGAAATTAGTTAGAAAATTCTTACACACAACAAGGTATATGCATGAAGTGACTAACATGTTCATTGGAGTGACAATGCCAACTTGTTTGTTTTTAAGTGCCATAATATTGCTGCTTTAGAAGGAAGGAAGGAAGGAAGGAAGGAAGGAAGGAAGGAAGGAAGGAAGGAAGGAAGGAAGGAAGGAAGGAAGGAAGGAAGGAAGGAAGGAGGAAAGGAAAGAAAAAGGAAGGAGGGTAGATTGGAGGGAGGAAAGAAAGGAGAAAGGAAGGAACAAAAAAGAAAGGATGGAAGAAGGGATTGATTAAGAACTTACTATATGTCATGCAATGTGCTAAGTATTTTATAAATATGATCTCATATGATCCATAAAACAAAACTGGGCTATAGATGCTATTATAATCCTCGGTTTATGGATAAGGAAACTAAGACAAAAAAGACTTTCCCAGGGTCACAATTTGATAATTGTATCATCCAGATTTGAACTCAGGTCTTTCTGATTGCAGATTCAGCATTCTAGTCACTGAACTAATTTATTTCTTTCACTCTTAAGAAATATATAGATTTTCCTTCACTGTGGGATATGCTGAGGCATTAGACTTCCTTTTAAAAGTCCAGTGAACTGATAGGTTTATTTGTTTTAGAATCTTCTCTTAGAAATGTCATTTTTAATGACTCTCTTGTTTTGACAACAGTTTTATCATTAACAGAATTTTGATCAGTCTTCTAAAATATTATCATTATTCAATTCAATTTGATAAATATTTGTTAAGCACCTACTATGAGCCATTGCTGACTGGGACACAAAGACCTACATAAAATAGCTTCTATCCTCAAATGACCTTTTTTTCTACTAAAAGGAAATATGTACAAGTATATCTGAAGAAAATATGTGAAATACAGTGTAAGAATTTTAAAAAAAGAAAGCTTGGAGAATAGGGAGAAGATAAGGAAAGACTCCATGTAAGAAGTAGTCCTAGAGTTGAGTTTAAAAAAACACACACACCTAGGGATAAGAAGAGGAGGTGAGAAAGAAGAATGTAACCTGTGCAAATGAAATGTAGGAAAGAAAACAGAATGCTATCAGAAGAATAGGTGCATGTGAGGTGAAATATTGCACAATCAACTTGGAAAGATAGGCTAGAAGCAGAATGTGCTGGACTTTATGTGTCAAATAGAAGTATTTTTATTTTATCCTAGGGGCAAAATGGAAGCACTGAAGTTATTTCAATGAAAGTATGACATTTTCAGAATTGTGCTTTAAGAAAATCTGTATATGGAACATGGATAGTAAGGAGGAAAGACAAGTCACGTCCATCTATTGTAATATCTAGGTGAGAGGGAATGGGACCCTTAAGTAGGATGGCAGTGCTTTTCATGGAAAGAAAGAGATGGGTACAAGAAATATCCTAGAAGTAGAATTAACCAGATTTGGTGTCCAATTCTCTCAAAAATCAAAATAAGAGTTATCTGAAACTGTTCCAGTTTCTAGATTTTTTGGGTATTGAATTGTTTACATGAAGCTTCCACTCTGGTGAATTTGTCTATTCCCTATCTTCTGAGTGTACTATGAACATTCCAGGTCTTGCACATTGTTTCTCATCATCCCCCCATTCTTTGAATGTTCTCCTGTTCTCCTTTAGAAATACTCATTGTCATTATAGGCCCAGACAAAGTCCCACTAAGTTGAGGAAATCTTCCTTAACCACCAAACTCAAGGGATAAGCTGCACATTTGATGTTATGGGCCACCAAACTGATGTGAACTTCTGCTGCATTAGGACCTTAGGAGAGACATAATTTCCAGAAATGAAGAGATGCTAGGTCACTGTACTATGCTTTTATCTTACTCAACTAGAATATGTGTTAAGTTCTAGGAAAAATGGCTTCAAAGGAAAATTGATTAGGTGAAGAGTATCCAAAGGAACGTATTCAGGTGGGGTGATGGTCCTTGAATCTGCAGCATATGATAATTAAAAGAATTTGGGTGGAGAAGAAAAGATTCAAAGGAGATATGTCAGCTATTGTGAAGACATTAGCCTTGTTCTTGAGAGCAGAGACCAAAGCCAGGAGTCATAGGCAGAAGCTTCAGTAGGGATGGGGGAAACTTCCTGACAATTTAAATTTTCCAAAATGGAGTTGACTGTTTTAGAAGTAAGACTTCCAAAGCAGATAAGGACTTGTAGGGATTCCCTTCGTGTAGAGATTGGATTCATGTGGCTGTCGACTGAGACCCCGTTCATTTCTCATGTTGAATGAGTGTGAATCTTTCAATCTGTTCCTTTTAACTCTTATTAACACATTGATTGCCTTCAATAATCTGGCATCTTGTGGATATTATTATATATTCTTAATTTTTATGTTCATCCGTCGGTCCTGATAACTTCTACTACATAATGTTTGAAATTGGAAAAAGACTTTGCTTATAACTACCCCGGAAGGTAATTTGTATTAATATTATTTTCCCTTGATGTAGATCAAGATATTGAGACTAAAAGAGAGATGATAACTTGTCATCATCATGGAGAACCTAGTATTCAGTCCTGGTTCTCCTGATTTCAAGTTCAATTCTATTTATATCATATTACATGGTTCTAGTAATACAGTTAATTATTTTTCATTTATATATTAAGCTCTTCAAGGGCAAGGGGCCACCTTTTTCTATTCTCAGTGTCTCACATTGAGGGATATGTGATTTTGAGATGGTCACATTATCAAGGAATCCAAAGTAGAAGTCGTCATAGAGGCCCCTCTATGAACTGCCTTAGCATCCTTTGGGAATCTTCTCCACTGTTCTTAAGCAGTCGTTATTTAACTTAAGCTTGAAGACCTTTATTGATAAGGAATGGGTTATCTCACAAGGCAGCCCATTCCATTTAGAGGCAATGCTACTTAAAATGTTATACATTTTCTTGAAATTTACTGGAGGTACTGGTATATTGCTTTCTAAAATTAAATTGAATGAATTAATTCTCTTTTCCTTGTGACAACTCTTGCATATTAGATGACAACTTTATTAAATTCTCCTTGTCTCCTCTTCTCCAGGCCAAATGTCCTTACTTCCATAGCCCTTCTGTAAACACCCTAGTTTCTAAATCCCTGATCATACAGTCCAAAAATGACATTCTATTTATAGTAATTTATTTTTTCCAAATATATGTAGCAATCAGTTTCAACATTCTTTTTTGTAGGCCTTGTGTTCTAAAATTTTTCTCCCTCTCTCCCTTACCTCCCTGCTCCACAAGACAGCAAACAATCTGATGTGGGATAAATATGTACAATTCTTTAAAATGTATTTCCATATTTGTCATGTTGTACAAGAAAAATCAGACTTAAAGGGAAAAAAAAACACAAGAAAGAAAAACAAACAAACAAACAAGCAAACAAAGGTGAAAATACTAAGCTTTGATACACATTATTTCCATAATTTTCTATCTCAAGCTGCATTTGGCATTTTCTTTTTTATATAACAAAAAGTTTTTCTTTTTCAAAATACAGACAAAGATAATTTTCAACATTTACCTTTGCAAAACCTTGTGTTCCATTTTTTTCCCTCTCCTTCCTCCTCTTCCCACTTCTGTAGACAGTAAATAATACAATATTGATTAAACATGTAGAAGTCTTCTAAATATATTTCCACATTTGCATGCTGCACAAGAAAAGTCAGATAAAAAGGGGAAAATGAGAAAGAAAAAACAAACAAAAAAGTAAGCAACAACAACAATAAAAGGTGAAATCACTATGTTACAAACTATATTCAGTCCTTATATTTCTCTCTGTGGATGTAGATCGCTCTCTATTACAACTCTATTGGAATTGATCTGAATCAGCTCATTGTTGAGAAGACCCAAGTCCATCACAGCTGATCATCACATAATCTAATTGTTTCTTTGTCAGTGACCTTTTTGAAAAATTATGCTTGGAATGGAATATGATGTTTCATATCAGAGGATGAAACTAAGAAAGTAACAGCTCAAAAACATGGGAAATTCTTTCATAATCACAACTCTTTATGCTTGGCCTTTTTATGTATAACACAAGAGTAATGCCTGACCCAAGACAAATATATAGATAACTAAGTTTGTCCAACATGAAGAACTCTAAAGAGTACTATCTCAGGATGCAGTATATTTGGTGTTAAAATCCATCTCTTATACTCATGTTTTTGTGACTTTGGACAAGTCACTTAACTTCCTTATGTATTAGTTTCCTAATCTGTAAAATAAAAAAGTTTGGAATCAATATCCTCTAAGGTTTCATTTAGCTGTAAACATGATTCTATGATCTTTGCTTAAATACTGTTTCATTCCCTCATTTCTTTCTCTGCTTTTTGATTTTTTCTCCTTGTATTTCCTAAGTTGAAACTCATTCTGAATTTTTCTTTACTCAGAATCTCCTACTGAGGTATCCTTTTCACTTATGCTTTTTCCCAAGTAATAATGCATTTCTGAGCTTATCCCTGTTCTTCCCACCAAATTAGGTTATTATTCTTTGCTTTTAAAGTTTGCTAATAAACTTATTTACTTCTATCACCAATATTCTCTAAGCTTATTATCCCAATCCACATAAAGAGGAGCAGATCAATTTCCTAGAGGGAGGCTTGATACCTCTTCCCTAAGGCCTTTAGGGATAACCTGAGGATATCTTTCTAATGCAGTTTCTCAGAAACCTCCATCTGTTGCTATGTTCTCCAATATTAATCACTATTTACTAACATCTCAATATCAATTTGACCAGTTGATTTCTGCTCAATAACAATTAATCAATCAACACAAATTAGATTTCATGAAGGAATATTTATTAGAAAGGTATGGTAAGAAGAGAACAAAATACACACATTTCTCCCTCCAAATGCATATCAAAATGGATATATTCTCTTCTCTAAAGTTTTCCCCACTCAGTCAGAGAAAGGACTCAAATGTAAAATGGTTTCAACAAAGTTAATACCTGCCCCACCATGCCAAGTGCACTTCAGTGTATGGCATGGACAATGGATGGATCCATCCATCTGTTCTTGTTTGTAATATCCACTATTTCCATTGTCCTGAGCTGAATCAATTATATCACCTTTAATGGCTAGCTCCTCACCTATCTTGGTTACTGTACCTCCCAACATACTATCCCATGCATTCCAGTTTCAAGGCTCTAATTGGGTCTTTCCCTCTTTCATTGTTTGTCTCTGTAACTCATTACTATGTTACTCATACTCTGTCTCTGTTATTCATTTATCTAAGATTGGGGGGGGAACAGACATTGAAAAAGAAGGTTAGAAGCGTTATGGTAGCTGGAAAATAAAGATCCCAAGACTTGTGCTCCACCCAGAGATTGACAACAATTTTTGACTCATTTAACATTATGGGAAATAGCTTTTATTTGTTTAAGTTATTTGTATATATGAATATTTCTAGATCAACAGCCAACAGCTATTTAAAGAGCTTTTTAACATGACATGTTAAACACATAGAAAACAGTTAAAGGAGACTAGTGCATTATTTGAAGCATGAAAGAGAAGACTGTTCCCTTGGCCACTTAACAGAATCATGTTTGTCAAGCTACCATGTAAGTAGAATCAAGCAAAATTCATCTTGTACCTGTTTTAAATTGGGAAATCCCCCAATTACATTGCTAAATTATTTTAGATAATAGCATACTATTCTCTTTCTGGCATAATTACATTTAACATTTTAACAAAGTTCAATTCTATCTCTTTATCTCTCTAACTATGTAATGTCCTAGCTCAAGGGATTGAATAGATCACATCTAATTTTAAAGAAAAGGACAAATTTCAAGTTGGATATGCTTGATCAGTGAGTGTTTTTGCTGCCACTCATATCCCAGCATAGGGGTGGGTAGCTAGTTATCCAAATATGCTCAATATAATTTAGGATGATACTTATAGATCATAGTTCTAACAATTAGAAGCATCCAAAAGTGTCATAGGGATTGTGTTTCCCATCACTGAAGATCTTGATGTAGGGACTTTGAGAATGATTTGTCAGGTAGATTGTAGAACAGATTCTTTTTCTTCAGTTAGGAGTTGGACTAGTGGGCTTCCAATGCCCCTTCCTACTCTGATATTGACAATCTTAATTACATAAAATGCTAACATGTACATAGAGTTTTAATATATAGAAAGGATATTATATATATATATACATATACATATATTTATATATTACTTCATTTGATCCTCACTACTATCTGTGATATAGGTGCTACAATAATCTTCTTTACAGATAAGGAAATTGAGGTTGAGAGAGTTCAAGTGTCTTACCTAAGTCATATGTCTAGTAGTTAAAAGCAGGATTTCAACTCAGGTTTTCCAGACTCCCAAGTCTAGTGCTTTGTGTTCTGTGAAATCTAGTTGGCTAAACATAGTTTAAAAGATTTTGCCTAAATAAAATCAGTATTGCTGAAATCAGAAGAAAATGCATGAATTGGGAGAAAATCTTTTAATTCAATATATATGATAAAAGTATATAAATCTATGAAATATTTATTCTCTCTAGTCATTAGTGATCTTTTCCTTCCTATTGTTGCTAATATTCCTTCTTCTCACAGTTCTCTTCTATTGTCATGTCAGCATTCTGTTACCAGTTCCAACTTAATGTCACTTCATCTATGATCATCTCTCCTCCTGATTCTAAATTGATTATTATCTTCCCCATGACTTTCATTTGTGTCTCTCTGACAGCTCATCTCACATTTTATAAGTCTATGTACTTTCCACTTTTATTTCTTACTAGCTGTATGATCTTTGAAGCCAGGGATTTTCTTACTGCTATTTATATGTCTTCCCATGCATAGCACAGATGTGGTCCAGGGGAATTGCTGAATCAGTGTTGGTTGATTTTTTCATTTCCTTGTCTACCTTCAAGATTCAGCTCAAATCCCAGCTTTTGTGGGAAGCCCTTTTTCTCCCCCCTGCTGCTCTCTTCCCTCTGAGATTATCACCCATATACTCTGTATGTAAATCAGATGTCAGTTGTTATTCAGCTGTTGTAGTCATGTCCAAATCTTTATTATTCCATTTGATGTTTTCTTAGAAAAAGATACTAGAGTGGTTTGTCAATTTTTTTTTCAGCTCATTTTACAGATTAGGAAACTGAGGTAAACAGTGTTAAGTGACTTGGTCAGGATCACATGGGTAGTGAGTGTCTGATGCCAGATTTGAATTCTGGAAATAAGTCTTCCAACTCATCTAAGTTTCCTAAACAATTTATATTTGTTTATTTACATGTATGAAGTGAAATTAGAATGGGAAATCTCTAAAGTCAGGGACAGTATTTTTACTTTTTTTTTTGTTTTGTATCACTAGTGATTAGTATAGCGCTTAGCACAGAATAAGTGTTTAATAAATATATTTTGGGGAGTGTTTTTCTATCATAGATTGTTCAGTTGATGAAGAACATTGAATGTAGAACCAAAAAGCATGAGTTGAAATCCTAGTTCTTTGCCTACGGCCTGTGTTATCTAGGGGGAGAATGTCAACGCTTCTAGGTCTCAATTTCCTCATGTTGAGGATGATATGGATGGACTACAGGCTCTAAAAATATTTACAGCTCTAAATCAGGATTTCGCTCTTGTATCAGCCAGTTGCCATCTGTGTAGGTAGAGATAGAAAGTTTTCTCAGAGTGAGAGGGATAATTAGGAATTGCAGAGAGGTAGCTGAGCAATATCACTGAACTCCTTCCAACCTGTAAACTTGCAAAGGAGATAGTCCCCACACAACAATCTATACTGTCTGGGGTTTTACTAACCTACTCTGTTCTGTGGGATTATAAAAAAAAATTAATTACATGCCTAATGATCAAGATCAGAAATGTGTAAATTGCATGCAACCAAGTCTTAGCAGACGTTTCACTACAGCTTAATCCCATCTGCACATCCAGACTTTGCCTATGACAAATTAAACCATATTTATCAAGTTCAACTTTGACAAACATTTAAAGTTAAAATAAGGTGTCATGTTCAATTCTTTCTTCATTCCTCAAGTTACAAAGGGAAATGGTGCCATCTTCTCTGGAGCACTCACCTTTTGCCTTAGAAACCATTAGAGATTATTTTTGAAATACTTATTTTAAGTTAGGAAAACTTTGCAACAGAATGTTTTCTTTTCTTGAGCAAATGAATAGGCACTGAGGTTAGAGCAGATGGAATCTGACACAGGTTGGGTCCTGAGCTGAAAGTCTCTTCTGGCAATATTGTCCAATTTAGTAAGGTTATTTATCATGTTTCTTGTTTCTTGAATTTGAATAGTTCTTTCTCATCTGTCATCAAACTGCATCTGATAAAAACTACCAGTAGGGGTGATCTATCCTTCCCTCATTTCATCCTTGAATCACTCCGACAAATACTCTGAAAACATAACCCATTGAGGGAATCACAAATTCACTTGAGGCAAGAAACCTAGGTTCAAATTTTGCCTCAAATGTAGTCTAGAAGCAGTGATGTGGAACCAGGCTGAAATTCTAGAGATATATACAAATATCTATACATATATACACATGTTTGTATCCATGTGAACATATGTTTATATACACATGTATATACATATGTACACATGCAGGTGCGTATGCATATATATCCATATACATATGTATGTCTATACATATACATAAATAGAAATGCAAATTGTTCTGGTCACTCTAGGAAGCAATTTGGAATTAAATCCAAAAAGCCATGAAAATATGCACATTTCTTGAGTTATATCTAAAGTTATGTTCCAAAGTGATCAAAGAAAGAAGAAAAAAAGATTTATAGTTTTATTTTTTGAATTATAAAAATTGATAAGAACAAAAATAAAACTTTTGTTATAGCAAAAACATAGAAATTGAAAAATTAGCATCAACTAGACAATGACTGAATAAAATGTGGCATATGAATATAAATTGGACATTATTGTGCTATAAAAATAATAAGGGATTCTTTATGAATTGAAGTGGAATAAAATTAACGCAATCATGAAAATAACTTAATAGCAGGAAAAAATGACTCAAAAAATCTGATCAATGCAATAGTCAACCCTAACCCCAGGAGATCACTTTTGAAGTCACTTGTTCCTAAGATAGAAGTGATGGACTCAAAGTACAGAATGAGACATACATTTTTGGACTTGGGAAATGCGTTTGTTTTACTTGGCTATGCTTATTAGATCTACAGACTGTGCTCTTCCTTTTTTATTTCTTGGGGCTGGGATCTAATAATGAAGAAGAAAAAGAAAGAAGAAGAAGAAGAAGAAGAAGAAGAAGAAGAAGAAGAAGAAGAAGAAAAAAGGAGGAGAAGGAGGAGGAGGAAGAGGAGAAGGACAAGGATTAGGAGGATGAGGAGAGGAGGAGGAGGACAAGGAGGAGGAGGAAAGGAAGGAAGGAAGGAAGGAAGGAAGGAAGGAAGGAAGGAAGGAAGGAAGGAAGGAAGGAAGGAAGGAAGGGAAGAGAAGGGAGGAAGGGAAGGAAGGAAGGAAGGAAGGGAGGAAGGAAGGGAGGGAGGGAGGG
>JAJPUD010003674.1:103412-129080 GCA_023553655.1 Myrmecobius fasciatus | reverse complement strand
CATCCTCCTGCAAGGGCCCACAGCCAGCAGCATCCCTGCCCCACTTTCTCTGCACTCACCAAGTGCTAGTTCCTTCTCATCCAGGGCTGCATCTCAGGAGCACAGCTGGGCCAGACATTCCTAATCAACTGAGGTTCCCTCGATCTTCCCCAACTCAGACCCCAACTCAACAAACAGTCTGTAGATGCAATTCTCTGTGGTTCCTCCTGGGAATCCAGCAATACCCAGCTAGTCAGAGGGCTCCCCATTTGGTGTTTCCATGGAGCTAGGCTGGAGGTGTTTTCACTGTAGATTGGTTATTCCTCAGCTCAGGGTCTTTCTTCAGTTCTTCTCTGGCTGTATCTGGAGGACTTCTGTTTTACCCTAAGTCTTCTTGATTTTTTGTGAGTCTATGTTTGTCCTTAGGCACAAATTTGTTCTATTTGTGGAGGAAATCTGGAAAGCATGAAATTTGCTAACCTGCTTCTACCATCTATCCAGAATCCTCCCTGTGTTGAAAGTTTTTTCTTCATCTCTCCCTTACCTCTCCTCTACCCAAGACATCAAATAATCAGATATAGGTTAAATATATGGAATACTTTTAAAAAAAATTTCCATCTTTTTAATGTCAGGCAAGAACAACCAAACCAAATGGGAAAAAATACAAAAAAAAGAAAAGCAAACAACAACAAAATGTCAAAATACTATGCTTTGATCTACATTTACTCCCCACAATTCTCTTTCTGGCTGCAGATGGCACTTCCCATCACAAAACTATTTGAATTGTTTTGAATCACTGCACTATTGAGAAGAGCTAAGTCCATCACAGCTAATTAACACATAATCTCGTTTGTACTGTGTACAATGTTTTCTTGGTTTTATTCACTTTGCTCAGTATTAGTTAATGTAAGTCTTTCCAGGGTCTTATAACATCATCCTTTCTTGTAGCACAATAATATTCCCTTATATTCAAATAACATAAAATAGTGACTAACCTTAAGTAAGGCAAACTCAAAGTTTGTTATATATATATATATATATATATATATGCATGTATATATATAGCTCTTTTGAGATGGTAAAGAATAGAAATCAGAGGAGACATCCATAAACTGGAGAATGGATGAACAAGTTATGATATATAAATGTGGTAGAATACTACTGTGTTGAAAGAAATGAAGAAGTGGTTGATTTCAGAGAAACCTGAGCAGTCTTGCATGACTTGGTTCCAAGTAAAGTGAACAGAACAAAGATTAAAATTTATACAATGAGGCATTATAAGAAAGGTGGATAATATTGTTCAAATTATAGACTTTTATAAGTGTAATAATCAAAGAACTAAAAATTAAGCATGCTTGCCACTTTCTGATAGAAAAATAACTCAATTAAGCATGAAACATTTTTATGGAGGGGAGGAGCTAAAGTGGAAATCTGTTTGAATGACCATAGATATTTGTAACAGGGTCTTGTTTTCTTTAGTTCACAAGTGAAAGGAGATTGGGTTGAGATGGTGAGGTGGCAAGTTTTGCTTGTGGAGAAAAATATAAATAAAGAAGCAAAATGATAAGTTGATCAAAGTAATTTCTAATGCTCGTTTCAGCTGAGAATCCTTTGGTCAATACTTTGACAAACAGTATACAATCTCTACATTTATGTTTTCTCACCAAATGAGATGAATTTTAATAGTAAATAGTAAAAGAAAAAAAAAACAAACTGAGGTTCAAAAATTTGATTTCACAAACCCAATAGGGCATTAAGGTGGCTTGATAGCACTTTGGGAAAAATAATCTGAGGGACATGGTTAGTATAAGGCAAAAGTTTTCATGGCAGTCAGAAAAATGATTGAGATCTTAATGGCAAAGTGATTGTCCCTTTCAATAATCTGTTCACTCTATGGTTTTAGATCAAGCCCAAGTTCCTAGCATATCAAGATTGTTTTGATCTGTGAAATGTTTTCTCTTCCACTGTATTAGCTATCCTTCTCAGCATTTTATCTTTGGAAATGTGACAAACATAAGTATTGATCCCTGAGACACTCCACTAAAGACTGCTTTCCAAGTGGTTTCAGGACTATTAATGGACTATCTTTGTGGTTCTACACTAATTCCAATTTTGCATCCACCCATTTAATCATGTAGACTCTCCCTCTCCAGTTTTTCCAAGAAATTAAAGGTCCAACTGTTGACAGTTTTAGATATGAGCTATGGCTTGCTGAGTTAGAGGAAACTTAAAGACAAGAATTCATTACACTCCAGGGCAGGGAAAAGTCACCCATAGAAAACTGAATTGTAATTGTATGGGCACATTTGAGGAATTCTGAACCATTCTATTCTCTTGGTACCAGGCCAGCAGAAAACATCCCTTCATTTGATCATCAAGGTCACCACTGAGGCTTAATAATATCTGGAGAGGTAGTATAGCTTACTAAATAAGAATGCTGGATATGGAGTTAAGAAAATATGAGTTCAAATCCATTTTTTGACAATTTTAAATTGCGTAACTTTGGGGAAGTTAAACACCGACCAACTCCATTTTTATGTAATTAACTTGATGCTTTGTTCTTCTCCCTAAAGTGGTAAATTTCTGGCAAGTCTTTTATCATCCTCAGTACAGGAGAGTTCAGCCTGTAATGTAAAACACTCTCATTGCTGGCCTATGACATGGCCCATATTTGCTTTTATGAGACAGTTGGTAGTACCTAGACAGAAAGGAGATATTGGAGAAGTGGGGAATATTGGAAATCCACTGGCACTACCTTTGCTTCCAACCAACCTGCCGGGTTCAACTTTATGACTCTTAAAAAAATTACCATGGTTACACCTGAAAATATTAGGCAATTGGTTGAAAGCTTGTAGGTGGCAGAGTCAGGAATATCAGAACTTAACATAAACTGTTTTTGAATTAAATGTTGGAAAAGGGATTTCTGCTTGGGCCTGTAGTGTGTGGGCTCTGAGCTTCCTCCTAAATTGGAGGTCCTATGATCTGCTGATTCCTATTCTGACACTGACTCATTTTTTTTTTTCCTTCTTTCTCTTCTATCTGTGCTTGAGGCTTTCCCAAGGGCACCTTTGGGCTTGAATGTGGTCTAGATACTGACTCTAACTTTGGCTTGGACAAGATAAGAGTTTTTAGAGCTGTCACAGTGACTGTTGGGCTATGGATCAGCAGCTAGGAGACTCCTGAACACAGCCACAGACCTTGTAAATGGTCACCCATAGGCTCAGCCATAGCTAGATTCTTAAAGGAGCCACTGTGCAACTCTTTGTAGAAATAGAAATATGGAGAGCTCCCTTGCACTTGGATTCTGAAGCTTCCTACCTTCCCCTGGGAAACTTCTGGCAGAGCAAAGCTTTCAACGTGAGTTAGTATAAATGAGCTCATGTTGAATTGCTTTGCCAAGCAGCTCCGCTCATGTTGTCTACTGGGCTATCCTGTGTTATGAGTGGGTGTCTCTGTGCAGACCAGCATGTCCCCCAAGGAGACATGTCTCATTCTTTTAGTTCGTGGGATAGTGGAGCTCCGAAGTGGAAGCTGCTGTGTAGGGGCAACAGGATCTGAGACTGTTCTTAGCTGGCTAGAGTCAGAGCAGTGAAAGTGTTAAACTCCACAGTTTCTAAGAAATTAAAAATTTTATTATTCTATAATTCTTTCATGTGTAATGTTAAGCAATTCAATACCTCTAATTTTTGAACTGTATTGTTCTGACATTTTTATATTGTCTTGAAATAATATGCTCCTGAATATATGGTAATATGCTTTTATAATTTTAGTGATGTTAGATATCTTTGAGAAAAGGAAAAACAAGAATTGCATTACACTGAAAAATATCCTATACAATCACTATGCTAATATCTATTCATCTATATCAAACTCTATATATTTGTGTGTATTTATCTGTATATACATATGTATAAACATATACTATATATGTATGCATATAAACACACACACATATATATATACATGAACATACACATATACATATATATATATATATGCACATATACACCCATATACATACATCCAGAAAATAGTTTTTAAACTTTTCTTTTAATTCAAATAAAGAGATTTCATTTTTTGTCAATGTAGTCAAATTTGTTATTTAAAGTATTATCTAAGGGCTAGGCTTGAAGTCAAGAAAGTCTTCTTTCAAATCCCTCTTCTTAACTTTATTGACTGGGTAAATCTCAACACACAATCCACCTCATGGATTATGATCTTGGTTCATTAAGGAAGTTTTCCTACTTAGTGTTTCCTAAACTTTCCAAATAACAATTGCTTTGTACATTTGTCCATTATAATGATCATATTAAGACACATAATAATAAATATGAATAAAATTAAGAACTCTTGTATTGATGAGAAATAGATTTCAAATCAAAGATATCCATAAAAATGCTGTTGAAGGGCTGTGGGGCAAGGGGAGACTGTAAATTATGAGAGAGAAATGGTAAAAAGGATTTCATCTGGTAAATGTATGACTGGGAAAAAATAGGTCTGTCATATATTGAAAGTAAGAAACAACTGATAGATCCTTTTTTTTGGAAGAATGTAAATGAATTAACATAGTTCTGGAAGGGACCACTGCATTGTGATTTTCTTGGTGGGAGGATCAGTGGCCTTGATAAGAAATACAACCACTAGAAGAAGGGATTAAGGGAAGGAAGGGAATAAGCATTTGTTAAGTGTTTATTAACTCCCAGGCAGTGTACTAATCCCTTTACAAATATCTCATTTGATCCTTACTACAACCATGGGGATAAAGTTATTGACTTTATTTTATTTTTTTACAATTGAGGAGACTGAAGTTTACCCAATTGAAGTAATGTTCTTCGGGTCAATCAGTTAATAAATTTCTGAGGCTGTATTGGAATTCATGTTTCCTTGACTTCAGGTCAAATACTCTATCTACTGTACCATTTAGCTGCTTCTATATCAGCATAAGAGGCATCTAGGTGGCCAATAGAGTGCCAGGCTTGGAGTCAAGAAGACCTAAGTTCAAATATGGCCTCAGACACTAGCTAAATGATCCTGGGGAAGTTAGTTAACTCTGTTTGCTTCAGTTTCCTCATTACCTTTGCCAAGATAATTCCCCCCAAAGGGTCAGACACAAGTGAAATGCCTGAACAGCAACATATCAGCATATGATTCATTTATCTATTAAATGGGACTATTTTAGTAAATATTGGTTCTGATAAATGAGCCTCCAGAATAAAGAACCACTAAAAGCATTATTAGGTGGGATCCCAATTCAAGAAACTTGTCAGTGGGATTGAGAGATTTTGTGATCTTCTTACAGGTTTGACTTTATTTATAGACAGGGATGGTGGTTGAATTGTTGGCTACCAAAGCCTTCTCTGTCTTATATTATTCTCCACTACTGTATAGTGATTTCCCATAGCTGATGCATGTATGAAATTCCTATTGGTCATTGGTCACTGATATTATGGAAAGTCCTTTCAAAATATATAATACATATAATATTCAAATATATAAGATTTATATTTTATAGCTGGAAAGAATATTAGACATTGTTTTATTTAAATGTCTTGTTTTTTACAAACAACAACAATAATAACAAAGTAAGGCACAAAATGAAGGACTTAGGCTAATGCAGGAGCCAGGAAAGCTATTTTATGTTCCTGATCTCCGTTCCTATACTCTTTGTCATATATTTTTTGACTCTTTGCTTGAAGGAATTATACATTAACCGTTTAGTTTATTAATTAAATGGGAATTAATTTAGTAGATGAATAGCAGAGAATGGGATGTGGAGAGAAGGGGATGCAGAATCTATATGATTCAGTGAGAGGAGAAAGAAAATGTTTCAAGATCCACTGCTAGGGTTTTTCTCAACAACAAGTGGACAGCATTAAGGCTTGGAGTGTCTGAGATGGAAGACTGAGAGATAAGAAAATAGCATCACTTATTTCAAAGTTTAATGAGGCATAGACAAGACATTCACACTGCTTCTATTTCTTTTCATTATTTTCTTTTATCCCTTTTGTATTTTGCTGTGGTTGTCCTCTTTCTCCCTTTTCTTTGTCCACCTTTCCCCTTCCCCCTCCTTCAACCTATCCCATTCCTCTTTTTTATCTCCTTCCCTTCAATGCCTTCTGGACCTTCCAATTTCTTCTTCTATTCATTTACATCTCCTCCCTTGCTCTTTCTTTCCTTTCTGATCTTTCTCCCTCCCTTCCCTCTCCCTCTTTCTTTTTCCTTCCTTCTACTTGCTTGTTCTTTTCTCTCCTTTTCATCTGGCTCCTTTGTTTGTGTTCCTGACATCTCCAGGGGCACAGGAAAGCTGGAGCTGGACCTAAATCAGCCTTGAAGTATTTCTTGAACACAGTTCTTGAAGCAATTTCATGCATCACTTTGATTCTTTACTTCTCTAGTTACCATGGTGAACACTGTTAAATCCCCATCTCTGCCTACATGATTCTTTCTTTGCCCTTATTGGTTCAGGTCAGTGCAGTTGTCTGCAGTTCAAGGTCTTTGAATTTTAGAATAGCTTCAGTTTGGATTAACTCCTTATTCAAAGTAAATAATGATGGGGAAAATTTTTTTGTGTGTGAACAGCTCTTTCTAAGTAAAAGATTCTATAGACTTGCTTATTTGGCAATTATACCCAGAAGCTTTGGAATTATTCCAAAGTTCTTTTAACATGCATTTATTAAGCACCTACTGTATAAAATGAATCATTATGTTATTGTCTAAGAGAAGTTATTCAGGAAATTTAGGTAGTAACAAAAGGGATCCCTGGAATTTGCCACAGCACAAGGGTCACAGAAAGGGCCTGATTCATATATCAGTTTTTGAGGGTCACCCTTGTTCTATATAAATCCTAGAAGAGAGAAAAACACCCTGATGTCTGTAATGGAAATTACAGTGGGAGAAGTACAAATGAGCTATGCCTTCTGAAGAACAAATCAATTCCTATTGAGAAATCGAGGTAGGGTTCATAGATGAAGTGGCAGTCCATCTTACCTCCTAGTAGGATTTTTTACCCCTCTAGCCATTTTTAGTTTCCATTATTAATTTGAGATTTGCTTGGTTATAACTCCTTGTTAGGGATAGACATCAAGACCTGTGAAAGAAAAACTTATCCCCAATAAAACTTCAATCAGGGAACTTCCTGAGACAGAAGTCACAGGAAGGCAACTTTTCTTCCTTTGCTCCTTCTTTCCTTTTTTCCTTCTTGCCTTCCTTCCTCCTTCTTTCCTTCCCCACCCCCATTAAGAAGGCAAGCAATTCAATATGTTATACATGTGCAGTCAGGTAAAACAATTACATATTGTCATTTTGTAAATCAAACAGACCAAAAAAAAAAAAATCAAGGAAAAAAAATTGAAAGGCAAATAAATACTTCTTTCTCTGGGGATGGATGGCATTTTTCATCATAAGTCCTTCAGTGTTGTCTTGGTTCACTGTATTGCTGAGAATGACTAAATCATTCACAGCTGGTCATCTTATGATATTGCTGTTACTTTTTACATGGTACAATTCATTTTGCATAAGGTCATGTAAGTTTTTCCAGGTTTTTCTGCCATCCTGCTCATCATTTCTTATAGCATGCTAGTATTCCATCATAGTTACACCAAAATCTTTTTTCAGCCATGACTTAACTGATAGGCCTTCCCTTAGTTTTCAATTCTTTGCCCTTAGAAACTAGCTGTTATAAATATCTTTTGTATATGTATATTTTATATTTTTTGTATATGTATATTTATTTTTTTGCATATTTACAAAAAGTCTCTTTTGGTGATATAAACTTAGTAATGATATTGATAGGTCGAAAGGTAAAACTTAGTAAGGGTATTGTTAGATCAAAGGGTATGCATGGTGTTATAGTTCTTTGGGAATAGTTCCAAACTGCTGGATTCACAATTTTACCAACACTGCATTGTCTCATTTCCTTGTATCTCTTCCACCATGAATCATTTTCCTTTTCTTTTTTATTAGCCAATCTATTATGTTCGATGGTGAACCTCAGAATCTTTTTAATTTGCATTTTTTCAATCAGTAGTGACCTTAGGTATTTTTATTATGGTTATGGTGGTTTTGGTTATTTCATTTGTAATATCTTTTGATCATTTTTTTTCAGTTGGGGAATGGTTATTTTATAAATTTGACTTAGTTTTTTATGTTTAAGAAATGAGACCGTTATCAGAGAAATTTGCTCCAGATTTTTTCCCCACAGTTATGATTGCTAATTGCATTTCCCTCTATCCTATCCCCTTCTTATTCTGTTATCTCTCTGCTTTAATCTTCTCCTCTTCAAAAATGTTCTGCTTCTAACTACCTTCTTACCTAATTTTCTCTCCCTTTTCTTAACCCTTACTTCTCTTATCCCCTTCCTCTTTAGCTTTCCTGTAGAGTAAAATAAACTATATTCAATTAAATATATATGCTATTCCCTCTTTGAGACACTTCTAAGACACTTCCTTCAGTGTGAAATTTTTTGTCTCTTTTATGTAAGGTAATTCTACCTCTCCCTTTCAATTTCCTGCAGTACATTCCTCTCTCACCCCTTAATTTTATTTTCTTTTTTAATATCTCTTTACTTTCAATTCACACCTATGCCTTCTGTCTATCTATACCCCTAATTGCCCCATTAATGAGAAAATTCTTGTAAGTTACAATTATCATCTTTCTTATGTAGGAATATAAACAATTTAGTCTTAGTAAATCCCTTATAATCTCCCTTTCCTGTTTGTTTGTTTTTTCTTTGCTTTAGTTCTGTATTTAAAAGCCAAAATTTCTATTCAGCTCTAGTCTTTTTATTTAAAAAAAAATCTTGAAATTCCTCTATTTCATTACATTTCCATTTTTAGCTTAAAGGCTAAAACTTTAGCCTACTCAGTTTTCCTTGGTAAATAATTCTTCATGTTATCCTAACTCCTTTGTTCTTCAGAATATCATATTTCAATCCCTTCAGTCTTTTAATGTAGAGGCTGGTAAATCTTATGCTATCCTGACTGTGGTTCCTTGAGACATTTTTTTTTTTTAATTTCTTTCTGACTGCTCACAATATTTTCTCTTTGGCCTGAGAACTCTGGAATTTGGCTAGGCTATTAAATTCCTGGAAGTCTTCATTGTGAAATCTTAGGAAGTGATTGGTAAATTCTTTTAATTTCTATTTTACTCTCTTGTTCTAGAACATTAGGGCATTTTTACTTGATAACATATTGAAATTTGATGTCTGGATTTCTTTTTTCTTTTTTTTTTTTTAAACAAGGCTTTTAAGTAGTCCAGTAATTTTTAAATTATCTCTCCTGTATCTATTTTCTAGGTCCATTGTTTCTATTTTTTCATCCTTTTGATTTTGTTTTATAGTTTATTGATTTCTCATAAAGTTCTTACTTCTATTTGCTCAATTGTGATTTTTAAAGAATCATTTTCTTCAGTGAACTTTTGTATCTCCTTTTCCATTTGTCCAATTTTACTTTTTAAGGAATATTTTTTTCTTCTTTAGTGCATTTTTGTGCCTCTCTTTCCATTTGGCCAATTCTGTTTTTTAAGGCATGCTTCTCCTCCGTTACTTTTTTGTACCTTCTTTACTATCTGACCTAACCTATTGTTTTTGTTATTTTTTTCAGTACTTGTGTGTGTGTGTGTCCTTTATCAAACTGTTGATTCATTTTTAAATTCTTTTCTTGGATCACTCTCGTTTTTCTTCTAATTTTTTCCTCCATCTCTTTTAGTTGATTTTCAAAATCCTTTTTGAACTTTTCCAACTGAGACTAATTCATTTTTTCCCCTGGAGTCTTTGGATATAATAACATCGACTTTGTTATTTTCTTCTATATGTGTTTTGATGTTCTTTGTCACCATAGCAACTTTTGTGGTTAGAATTTTTTCTTTCTGTGTTTTGCTAATTATTCCAGTCTATGACACCTTTAAACATTTGGGTAAAGTAGAGCACTGCTCCAGGTTGAAGGGTGCTCTGTCCAAAGGCTCAGGGTTTTTGTGTAGCTGTTTTTAGAGATACTTCTTGGAATCTATCAGTTTTCAATTCTGCCCAGATTGAATCATCTATGGAGAGATATTTACTCTTCTCCTGTCCTATGCTCTGGGCTGTGATTGATCATAAGCATTCTTTTTCTGCCCTGAAACTGTGATGAGAGTCCCTACTACACTGTGGCTACAAGAAGCTATGGTATGGTAGTGCTATTCCTTACCCTGAAACTGCCACTCAAGATCCAAATGAGCAAAGCAACACAGTCCTGCCTCAGTGCCAGCAAAGAAATTCCTGTCATCTCCTTCTGACCCATTGTACAGCTCCCTTACCATCTGTGGGCTGAAAGCTCTGGAAACAGCCCTTGCTGCTGATGATTCAGTGGGTCTCAAGGCCTATTCCTAGTTTTCTGGGACATGGGCTATGCTGGTTAGTCTGAATTGTACTTTGCTTCCATCTCACTCCAGTACAACAATCCTTTCCTGCTGACCTTATGAGTTCCAAATCTGTTCTTTTGTGCCTAGATCCACTTCATTGATTTAAAGCTAAAATTAATCAATGAGCAATTAATCAATTTATTAAGTACATACTATGTGTCAAGACCTGTGCTATGTGCTATGGGTACAAAATTAGAAAGATTTCTCCTGCCTTAAAGGATCTTGTATTTCATTGGGAACCACATAGAGCTTCTTACCCATTTTTCTCCTACTGTTTTTACTCCAAGTTCATAAATATAAACTGACGACTAATATATTATGTCATTAAGTATTTGAGTTCATTCACAACACAATGCTGAAAAGGGATTTTATTTTTTTCCTATATTTTATGCCTCCCCCTTGACTGGGATACAAAGACTTGGATGAGGCAGTGACCAGTCTTAATGAGCTAGATCTTAAAAGCCATCTAATCCAATCTTCTCAAGACTATTATTATTGTTCTACACTCAATTATAAATTTAAAGTCAGAAGGTACTTTATTGGTCATCTTGGTCAGCCTTGATTCTTATCAGATAAGAAAGCTTAGGCTTAAATGGTTAAGGGACTAACCTAAAACAAAGCTGGAACTTAAAAATAATTCTTCTAGCTCCCAAAACCAGTTCTCTTTTCAACTATACCCTATTCCATCTATTTCAAACATTTCCTTCTCTTTTATTTTACTTTTACATTTTTCAACCTGACAACTTCACTACCTCTTATGAAGATGGTTTGAAATAACTGAAGAAGGGAAGATAATGTAACTCAAAGAGGGCTATACTCATTGTCTGAAGTGATGGAAATATTATAGCATCCAGGAAACATCTTACCTGTCCTCCTTGTTTTTAGAAAGTTGAACTTGAATCCTGAGATCAAAAGGCTTTTTGACTTTACTAGTGGGTATATCTTCCCCCAACAGAGATAGCCACTCTCTGCTTTAGGAAATGATATGCTTGAAGGCCTATAACTAAAAACCCCATAATTCTTGACCCAACATTATGATGTCTCTGCCCTTTTAGCAATACCACTCTAGATTGCATAGTGGCAAGAGCATCTGGCCTGGAGTCAGAAAGATCTGAATTCAAATTTGGTTTCAGGTACTTACTAATTATGAGACCCTGGGCAAGACACTTAGATCTGTTTCTCTCAGTTCTTCATCTGTAAAACAAACTGAACAAGGGAGTGGCAACCTAGCCTAATGTCTTTGCCAAGAAAACCTAAGTAGAATGATGAAAAGTTGGACATGTCTGAAGCATGACTGAACAAAAGTAAAATGGTATTTATTTCTGGGCCCTAATGAAAACCATAATGACAGATCCACTGGATTTAGATTTGGTAGAACCTGGATTCCAATTCTGCTTTAGGCAATGGCTAGTGTACTGCTAGTTAACCCTGGGCAAGTATTTTAATCTCTATCCCTCATTTTCCTCATCTGCCAAAAGGGGAAAAATATTGGGATTCAATTGCCTGTATTGTCTTTTCCAGCTTTAAAACCTATAATCCTCTGATAAGATGGTGAGATCTTCCAAAACTTATTCCCAGGACTTTTAGAATCTAGGGTCATTTATACTCTACAAGAGAGGACTATGGGATGATTTTTATGGAGATGGTAGTACAGAGAAACTAATAACTGACTGTTTGTTATGGATAGAATTTCAATTCCTTTTTCCTTGTCACTCAGACACAACAGCCACCTCCCCCTAAAAAAAGAGCCCCTGAAAAGCTTGAGATCCCTGAAAGATCTTGCCTAGAAAATAGATTAGGAAGTAGGAAACTTTCATTATGAGAAATGGCTCACCTCCCAATCAAAGTCTTTATGAAACTAGCAATGGATCTACTCCTCATATCTGAGAGGGCTCTATATAATTTAGTTTGATTGAAATCAGCCATATACCCTAAATTTGTTTGCTCCTGTTGCTCATCTCTTCACACATATGGCTAATGACTCATGGGCCCTAAAAAAAAAAGAGCAATGGACTTGGCAGTAGAAGACCTGGATTCAATCCATAATCCTGACACTTAAATACATAGAACTGGGGGCAAGTTATTTGGCTTGATGATGTTTTCATTTTTAATCTAGGCATAATTAGAATGATAGAATTAGAAAGATAGAATAATTTGAATACCCAATCTATCTCATAAGACTTTTTTCCCCATTGTTTTGTTTTCACTGAGGAAATCATTTTGTATGCATTTAAGCATTAAATCATGTATTATTGTACTACTAATAATATTAAAAATTACAATTACCTTTTCCTTCTTTCTTCTTTGTCTCCTCTTGGAGGGACTGTACCTCAGATTTTATTGGTAGAGGTTATTCCAGGAAGAGGGAAATCCCCCATCATTATTAGTTGGAATTCTATAACTCCAAGTTTCACTGAGTTATCAGCCATGATGCTGAGGGATAAAGTAACTTGTAAAGGATCACACAGAATGTGTTTGAGGCAGAACCTAACTCCAGGTTCCAAAGCTGCCTCTCTAACCATGAAACCATATTATCTTTAATGCTGTTATTGTAGAATATTATTATTGTTATTGTTGTTGTTTTGTTATCCTGATTAATTATCCCTGGCTAAAAATAAGGACGATGGGAGCTAGCTCAGCCAATGAGCAATGGTAAAATGAATACCATTTGCATTTTTGGATGCATTTCAGAAATACAGACGGAAGTTGTTATTTTTATAATCCCATATCAGAGATGGTGTTAATATATAATGTGTGAATCGTGAATGCAAGGCTGAGCTTTGTCCTAATTAGCAGGGCTATAGCAGTTGTCTAAGGGAAGCACTTTAAGACTCTAACAATGCAATCTTGCTTTTCACGGGTTCAGTTTTTCTCAGTTGAGGTATATTATCTTAGATAGAAAAATGAGCATTTTTTCCAAAGTATCAAGCTTCACTTATTTTCACATTTATATAAGTCTATGTGCCCCAGTATTATTGGTCTTCAGTTATTTAAATCATGTCCATCTCCTTATGATCTCATTTGAGGTTTTCTTGGAAAAGATGCTAGGATGGTTTTCCGTGTTCTTCTCCAGCTCATTATACCACTGAGAAAACTAAGACAAACAGGTTTAAATGACTTGCCCAGCCTCACACAACTAAGTGTATGAGACCAGATTTGAACTTATTAAAATGAGACTTCTTGAAGGCTTTGTACTCTATCCATTGTGCCACCTTACAGCCTATTAAGTGTCCTAAAATTCACTTAAATTCTCCTCTAATTTCTCATTGTCAGAGAATTCTTTCAAAGGATATCAGAAAAATCCAATCAGATTGGAGAAGCTATGAGAAAGTGGCCTGGTGATGGGATGTCTGGTGTGCAAAGAGCACCTGAGCTAAATTTCTCGGATTCATCACAGGAAGGTCCATCACAGCAATATATGAAAGTCATCAACTAAGACATAGAGAACTCTCATTTTGTGTCGGTGAATAGAATATCCAAATCCAGTGAAACTCCAGATCTGTGAAATATGGGAGAAATATGTCATTAGTGGAAGTGAGAGGAGGATGCACAACATGTTAAACCAAAGGATTATGAGTCTGAGAAATAAAGGCAGAACCTCCTGGATTAGCTTATATTAAGGATTTGAATATTCCAATTCATGATGGTAACCCAGGCCAAAGAATAAGAAAGCAAAGAGAAGGGCAAAAGACTGTATTATATTATTTGCATCCTTAGTTCAACCCTTGCCTGAATAAAAATCCCATTCAATTTTTTTATCTTTCTCAATTCTGTCCTCTGCATTAGAAACAAAACTACTCCTTTATTTTAGAAAGCAATAACAAAGACTCAGAAACAAGAAGATACTTCTCTAGGGTCTCAAAGCAAGTTTCTGACACAGCCAAGCTGAGAAGTCAATTCTGATTATTTCAAAGTCAAGTGTCCTTTTAAATCTATTACCTGTCTCTGTCATTACATGTTTTCTTTGTCTCTGTGAAATAAGGTTAGATTCAGTTCCTTCTGGTTTTGATTATATTTATGACTTTTTATCTCTCTTGTGGCATGTTCTCAAAATATTTAATATTATTTAAGTCATAAATATGGGGCTATTAGAGACATTAGCTATAATATGTGTACACATCTTATGTTATATTTCTTAATTGTTTTGTTGTTGAATGATGTCCAATTCTTCATTATCCCACTCAGGGTTTTCTTAGCAAAGATACTAGAGAAATTTGACATTTCTTTCTCCAGTTCATTTTGCAGATGACAAAAATAAGGCAAATGGAGTTAAGTGATTTGCCCAAGGTCACGCAGTTAGGAAGTATGTGAGGCTAAATTTGAACTATGTCTTTTCTCCCTATAACCAAACTTGTCTCCTATCTTTGAGTATCTCTGCAAACTGGTGAGACACTGACTTTCCTCAAGGACAGGACTGACTATGTCACTCCCCTTATTAAAACAAACAAACAAAAAACTTTCAGTAGCTTCCTGTAGCCTCTAACATAAAATTCAAACTCTTGTTTGATATTTAAAGTCTTTCACCTTCTGCCTCCAAATTGACTTTCAAGACTGATTTCATCTTTTCCCCCCTAATGCACTTATTATTTTAATCAAATTGGTTCACTTTCTATTCCTGGTCTTTTGCCTTGAGGCCTTTGGACAAATATTTCCTGATGTCTGGAATTCTCTCTCTCCTCATATTTGCCTCTTTGATTCCCCAGTGCCATCCTAAGCTGAGCCATCCTAAAGATCTTCCATGGGCACATTAAGCTTTGACCTTCTGGAATCAAACTATTTTATAAACCTTCAGAAAATCTGATGTATTGTCATCTAGATTAACAATCTAGATGTATTGTAGATGTGCTTATTTTTGAGTATGTTATTTCTTTCAATAGACTGAAAGCTCCAGAAGGACACAATTTATTTCCATTTGATCTTTCTTAATTTGTTCTACTATCTGTTGTAACACCTGACAAAGAGTAGCTGCTCACTAAATACTTATTGGATTTAAATTAAGATCTGGGCTCACATTTAGGTTCTGATACAAGCTATATGATCCTGGGCAAGTCCCTTAACTTTCATGTGCCTCAATCCTCTCCCACCAGTTGTCAGTCAATCAACACAAGATTTTAAAGTTATTTGCTGTCTTCCTAGCCCTTGGGACAAAAAAGCAAAATGAAATAATCCTTCCCCTCAAAGAGCTTTAGCTCTCCTGGAAGAGACACCTGGACATATATACCAAGTTTATACAAAATATTCATAAGAGAACATGGAGGGAGAAAGGAGCTCAACAGCTGCTAAGGGGATGAGAAAAGATTTTCTATAGGAAGTAGAACATGAACCGACAATAAACACTCATTGGTAGAGGAATTTCCCACATGGCTGAATCCCTAAGATACTCTTTGTGTTTGCATATTCTGATAAATCTCTTGTAAAGCAATATGTGCTCATTCAATCAATTCTGCTGTTTTCAGTGATCATCTGATCTGCCAACATCTCCCTGAATTTTCTCAAGCACTGAGAGGAACATGTTTGCCAAGGGAAATGTGATGTTTCCTAGATTTTGTTCAAAATGTGGATATATATATAGGACAGTATAGAGGCAGAGAGCCATAGCCTTTGCAGAAGACAGCCTTCCATCTTTTGTGTCCAGGATAGAGGAAAGGAGGCAGTAGAATTGAGAGAGAAAGATAAAGTTCAGTGCATTGAGGGGGTGAAGAGCAATATTCAGAAGGAACCTAGCACTCAAGGGGACCATTAAGGCTACCTAGTTCAACTCACTTATCTGATCCATAATGTAATAAACATCAAAGGCAGGATTTAAACCCAAATCCATCTGAAGCTATCTTTATGATCTTTTCATGATCTATAATAATAAATCAGCAATGAGGTGCAATAGTGGAGAAAGTGCCAGTCCTGAAGTCAGGAAGATTCATCTTCCTGAGTTCAAATCTGCCCTCAGATACTAGCCAAGTGGCCGCACAAGTTGCTTCATCCTGTTTGCCTCAGTTGTCCATCTGTAAAATGAGCTGGAGAAGAAAAAGGCATGCCATTTTAGTGTCTTTGCCTAGAAAACCCCAAATGGTCACGAAAAGTAGGACGTGACTGACCAACAACAATACCATAATAATGACTAGAATTCATGGAGTGCTTTAAGGTTTGTGAAATGCTTCCTCAGACAAATCCTGTAAAGTAGGCACTTTTATGATTTAATTTTAGAAAAAAAGGAAACTGTCTGAAAAAAAAGGGAGAAATGACCTGCTGAGGATCACTCAGCAAATAAAGATCTCAGATGAGATCTGAACTCATGTCTCTCAAACTCTAGAGCCACCGCTCTTATGTACTTAGCCTCAATCCCATGCAATTATGATTCTGAGTTAAGTTTATCTGGAATGGAAAGACATCTGGCAAACACAGCAGAACTTTGGTATAACCAAAGGAACCGGAGATATTGATATCACTACTTTAAATTAAGCAGTATGCTTTATACACCTTATTTTATTTCAACTTTACAACAACAAAGAGGAGGCAGTGTGTACAATGATGGGTAGGGTGCTGAACTTGGAATCAAGGGGAAAAAAATTAAGTTCAAATCCCACTTTAGACATAGCTACTTGATATGTTGAATGGAAAATTGGGTCTGGAATCAGTAAGAATTCAAATGTGACATCAGATACTTAGGCTAACTCCATGTCTCTATGGGTAAATTAAACAGAGTTTGCCTTAATTGCATCATCTGCCAAATGAAGAGATTAACAGCATGTTGGCTCCTGATATTGGGTGAATCAAATAAGATAGCATTTGTCGGAAAAATAGAGCCAAGATCACTTGTGATCTTCCCCAATCACTCTAAATATCTTTAAATAATAATTCTATACAAATTCTAGAGCAGCAGAACCCACAAAAAGATGAAATAAAATAATTTTCTATCCCAAGACAATTTAGCAGGTCAGCAGGAAAGGTCCATCCAGTCTAGCTCAGGATAAACCCGCACATCTCCAACCCTAATAAACCAGTAGCAGATCTTGAGAGCCACTGAATCAGCAGTGACAAAGGCTGCTTCCAGAGTTCTCAGTCCACAGATAGTAAACGGGTCAAACAACTGGTCAGAAGGAAATTACAGGGATCTCTTTGCTAGCACTGAGGCAGGACTCTGTTTCTTTCCCGTACTTGGATCTGGGTCTTAGTCCTGGCTAGCAATCCCAGGGTGAGGAGGAACACTAGCATATAAAAGCTTGTGGACCCAGTGGAGCAGGAACCGTCCTCACAATTTCAGGGCAGAAAAGAGTGCTTGTGGTTTTTTACAAAATATAGCACAGTTCAGGAGAGAAGTAGATTATACCACCTTGGAAGAATTGAAAATTTGCAGGTTCTTAGAATTATCTGATAGCATCTGCACAAAACTTCTGAAGCTTGAGACAGTGCACCCTCAATCAAGGAAGGAGATTATTACTTTAATTAAAAGCTAAAAGTCAAGTAATAGGCTGGAGAAATGAAAAAAAAAACACAGAAAAAAGGATTCTGATTATAGAAAATTAATATGGTGTAAATAAAGAACAAATACACATTCAGAAGAAAATAACAAAGGTAAAACTCCTACATCCAAAGCCTTCAAGAAACATCTGGATTGTTCTCAGCCCTGGAAGAACTTTAAAAAACCTGAAAATCAAATAAGAAAGATAGAGAAAACATTGGTAAGAAACATGAGAGTGATGCAAACATAGCCTGAAAAATGACTCAACAACTTATTAAAGGAGATGAAAAAAATACTGAAGAAAATAACACCTTAAAAACAGACTATGTCAAATCTGAAAAAGACAAAAAAAATTAATGAGAAGAACAATGCCTTAAAAAGCAGAATTAATCAAATAGAAAGAGAGGCACAACAATTCACTGGGGAAAATAAAACAATTCCTTAAAAAGTAAAATTGGACAAATGGAAAAAGGAAATAAAAAACTCACTAAAATAATTCTTTAAAAATTAGAATTGAGCAAATGAAAGATAAGAATTTTGTGAGAAATCAAGACTAAATAAAACCAAAAGGATGAAATAATAGAAGATATATAAATAAATAAAGATAAATAAATTAAATAGCTCATTGGAAAAAGAACAAAAACAACAACAGTAAAAGCTGGCTTAGAATATAGATTCAGAAGAGATTATTTTAAAATATTGGTCTGTCTGAAACTCATAATAAAAAAAAAAAATCTAGACATCGTATTTCAAGAAACTATCCAGGAAAGTTTCCCTAATATTTTAGAATCATAGGGTAAATCAGAAAATGAAAGAATCCACAGATCACTTACTGAAAGAGATCTCAAGATTTAAATAAAAATGGATATTATTTCTGAAGCACATAGCACAATGCCTGGCACATAGTAGCTACTCTAAAAATGTTAGCTCTCTTCATCATCACTATCATTTACTATTCAATGTTATCTCCACCAAAGCACTTAACCTCTCTCAATTTCAACTATAAAATAAAAAATTTGGAGTCCTAAGGTCTCTTCTAGCCCCAAGCTCTAACTGAGTTCTACATGCATTATTGTCATCAATTTGTAGATGAAGAAATTATGGTCAGGGATATAGAGTGATTTGCTTATTGTCCTGTAGCCAGTCAGCACAAATTGCAATATTTGAATCTAGATCTTTCCAGTATCAAATATCATCTACTTTCTTTCCATTATACATTTCTGCTTCATAATAGAAAATTTATCAAGTATATGAATATAACTTAAATGAAAAGCTCAGCTACCTGGAACAAAGCAAAGAACTAGGAACTGAGTCCCAAATTATTTCCAATAGGTAAAATAGTTGTCACAGAGTCCATGACTGAAGGCTTGAGTGGAGCTTTTTTATCTGATATTCAGAACCTAGTGGCTGTGGCTGGAAGCTTATATCTACTGAATTTGAAACAGCCGAATAGCCAATGTCCAAAGGTGCTGCCTGAAGCATACACGCTGACATCAATCAGCCTGATAGGGAGGAAAGAGGCAGAAAAAGAGAGATAGGAAGGCTAGATACAGGAGACTGAGGCTAAGAGTCTAAGTAGGCATCCTCAAGGGCATCACTGGGCTATAGCCCAGTACAATAGTGGAATATCATCATGAAACCCTTGAGTCAAGAAAAGGAGTGACCATAATAACTATTAGCTGTTTCTGGCTAGCCCTTGTAAACACTAATCTTTCATCCTCATGACAGCCATGTGATTTAGGCAGAAAAAAAAGTATTATTATCCCCATCTCATAGATGTGAAGAGATCTGAAGTCTTAGAGTGGTGCATAAATATTAGCTATTATTTATCATTACTCTTTTAATTGATATAATGTAAAAGACTCATAAGATCATAGATTCAGAGTTGGAAAGAACTCTAATGTTGATCCTTTATTTTACAGATAATTAAAGGAAACCTTGGACAAGGGAAAGTGTTTGCTCAGTGTAAATGATAATAATAATGATAATGACATAAATTATCCCTAACTTGCCAATATATTACACTTTGGAGAATGGATAGAGTAAGGTTTGATTCTGGAAAGATCTAAGTTACAGTCTGGCATATTGGCTGTGTGACTCTGGAAAAAATCATAACCACTCAATACTCTATAGCAATGGTATTAAACACAATTAGAAATGGGAGCTACTAAATTATCCATTATGATCCCTAAAGACTATATATTGCCTTAACAAACCATATATATGTATATAGACATAGATTAATGTATAAATTAAATAATAAATATATAACTATTTACATACATATTTAAATGCATAAATATAGTTTTGTTTATGTTGTTTGCATTTCTATATGTAGGCATAAACACATTTAAATTAATACAGCAACACATTAAAATCAAATTGGATTTTCATCTAATTTGAGTCTTATTTGAAAGTATTGTGAGCCTCATGCTCTAGAAAGCTCCCCAGAACTTTTTAAGTTAAAGGGAAGATGTAAAGCTGCCTTAGTAGAGGGAGTTTCCCCACCTGGGAATTCAACATATTGGTGAAATCACAGGTTTGGTTCCTATTGCTATATTGAAATTCAAGGTTTATTTAGTTGTCTATATACATTATATAATGTGTGCTATAAAACAATCCATTGAGGCAGAGATTATAGATATCCCCATTTTATGGATGAGAACCCTGAGCCCCAGAGATATTGAATGATTTTCATAAGGTCATGCAAGAAATCAGTGTCAGAAGCACAATTTGAACCAAGTAATTTTGCCTCCAAGCCTAGATATTTGATTATTCCATCATTCTTTCTTAGTACCACACTGCTGTTGTTATTGTTATTGTCATTTTTTCTTCAATCTCAAAGAATGTCATTCTTTGTCATTGTCAAAGAGCATGACATCAGGGAAGTGCTGCCATGACATGCAAGTGAATTGGGTTTAAGCTGGGCAAGGTTACCTGTCTCACTTTCTCCTCCAGAGATATCTGGATCCATTGGTGACATATAGATCAAGATATATGATAAGGTATATGGTTCTGGTCTGAAACCTCAAAAGATATCTTGGAGTTTATGGATTAGGACCATGCTTTAAACCCATGTCACTCTGACTTGGTCACTATTTGGGTGTTGATTTTCTCAGAGTGAATGTAAATGACAATTGTTTGTGTTTTGGCTAGAAACCCTAAGGGTCTTTCTCTTCTAGGTTATTATTGTTTGTTTGTTTATTTGTTTGACTAGGTAAAAGAGGGTTCATTTATTCACTGATGGGACATTGCCTCAGTCTAAGACCTGTTAATGAACTTTGCTTAAAAGGGCCAAGATCTCTCATATCATCCAGGACCATTTCCAGTCATCCCGATCTAGGTCTTGCCACTGGACCCAAATGGCTCTAAATGAGAAAGATAACTCTGCAGGAGAAAGTGAAGCTGGTAACTTTGCCCAGCTCTCCCTCATTTAAATCCAATTCACTTGCATGTCATGGAATCACCTCCCTCATGTAATGATGCTCTTCAAGAACAAAGAACAAATAATTATCTTTGGTTAGGAGTTGGAGAAGACCAACTGGGACCCAACTGGAACTGGAAAGATACTATCATGTAGTGTTGACATGAAGGATACAAAAGACCACAAAACCAATTTTCCAATGATGTTCATTTTAAATTAAAAGGAGTCTTGTCATGTTAATGGAGTACACCCTAAGCCTCAGAATGGCGCCATGAAATGGCATCATTTTTTGATAATGTGTCTAAGTGAAGTTTGTCTAGGTTTCATTCTTCACTTTTAGTAATTGGCTTTTTCTGATTCACAAGAACAAAAGCAAAATTCCTCTTGCTCCCCTTCTCTGAAATCCCCCCCTAAGTAAAGCCAAAACAAGAGAGCACATTTAGTATAGACGTTTGCTCTATACTACTCCACTCAAGGGCAAGGCAGTGCTTCATTTGCACTCTGTCAGCCAGACCCAAGAAGCATGATCCCTTTGTCCATTAAAGAGCACAATTCTCCTTCTCTGACCCCATTTGTGGATTTTTCTGGGAAGAAAGGATTCAGAAATGAGTCATTTCTCTATAAGACTCTATCCTAGTGAGTGGACTAAAGCCATCATGGTTCTCTCCCCATAGCAGAGAATAAATGTTAAAATGTTCAGAGGAGGAATAGGTGAGAAGATAAAGATGAGTCATCCTAGAGAGCTCAGAAATGGAAACAGATGAGTGATGTTTTCATTTCATTGTCCTTGTAAATAAATGGATGCCTCAAGGATTCCATTTGCTCTAGGAATTGATTGATTTAAAATAACACCTAAGAGATAGAAATATTTAGATGTTTTTGAGAAGGTCTTTTCTTTTTAAAGAAAGGGGTAGATTTGGTGGTAAAATATTTCAGATCTAGAATTCATAAGCAAATATTCTTGGAGAAAAGTAAAGCAATACATTAATCAACACAAATTTTCAGATACTTCCCATGTCTCAGGCATTATGCTAAGTTTTAGGGATACAAGCACAAAGAAGAAGCCATTCCCACTCTCAAGGAGCTAACATTTTAAAAAGGGAGACAATGTACCTAAATGGATACAAACATATGAATTAAATATGAAATGGTTTTAGTTTAGTTTTGAAGAAACTAATGGCTGTGGTTAGGGGTAGGGTCTGGGTAGGAGGAAGAACAGCAAAGACCTTCTGCAGAAATGGTGTTTGATTTTAAACAAAATAGATATGAGCTTGAAGAAACCTGTCTAAATTCACAATAGGGTTATTTTTCTAGCAAAACTGCAAAGGATGTGAAAATTTCATTGTGTTTTGCTTCCCCCTTTTTCCCCCTTCTTTCTAAGATGATTTCCTCTAGTCATATATCCCAATTCCTACAATTTCTATGTGGTTGCTTTTTTTTAACCTGAATCAAACCTTCAACCAGCAAAGGACCCACAAATTTATTCATGCTAAAGTATGAAGGATTTCTTGTGATTATTTATTGACTTATCTAATAACATACGATCATTCCTTCAGTGATGACAATCAAGAACTAAATCGCTAATAGCTGAATTTAAGATTAAATGGAAAGCGACCTTTTTGTTTGGTTTTGACAAGGTTGTCCTTGGTATCCCTGATGTGAACTCATTGAACACACCAGACCATCTTTGCTTAGAGTTCTTATTAATACGTGCTTCAAAACTAATTCTGAAGAATGAATCAGAATGCAAATTTCCATACCAGGCAGTTTTGACCCTTTATTTCCCTCTTTGTGTTATAGAGTCAGGATGGTCTAAGGTTGCTTCTTCTGTGCAGGATATTGGAACCCATGCAGAAAGGACAATCCATAATCTCATTGCTTTCCATTGTTTGTTTGGTTTCCATCCAGTTATGCCTCGTTTTGCGGAACAAGTGGAGGTGGCCATTGAAGCTTTGAGTGCCAATGTGCCTCAGCCTTTTGAGGAGAATGAGTTCATTGACGCTTCTCGTCTGGTGTATGATGGAGTTCGAGACATCAGGAAAGCTGTCCTCATGATTCGGGTATGTAAGCAGCTGGGAGAACAGAGAAGAAAATGAACAGAAAATAATTAGTCCTATTTAGGACTGGAAGAGTTAACCCACTTTTTAGTTAAACTTTTTAACCTTTTTGATTGTGTGTATTTGGAAATGAATGCCAATTGGACAGTTTCCCAGATTTGCGTTCAACAATGGTTTTTAGCTACTTTTCAATGAATAGGAAAAACAGAGGTGCCACAGGTTATGTGTTTAGTGGGAAAATGGTACTTTGCATTTCTGAGTGTTCATTTCAGACCCTGTTTTCAAGACTGATCTCTCTTCCTAGTCTCTTCTGCTACGTTCCTTCATAGCCCTTTTTGCTTCTATCAAGATGGGCCAGAGAGGTTCCCTTCATTGTTTTCCCCTGCTTTCCTACTTTTCCAAAAGTGTCCATAGAATTAGGATTTGTTTTCTAATTTAGTGAGGCTTTTCTGATCGGACCCCCATTCGTATCCCTCCTTCTGGCTTCTACCAAATATATTTTTGGATAAAGAGTCTTTATAAGGCTCTAGGCAATTTTTGTTTTCCATTCAGGAACACTGGGCTCTGTGAGTCCTAATCCTTCACACCTAAACAGCATATTTAACTTTCCAAAGACATTTGAAATACTTTGTGGCAATCACTTAGTTAGAGGATCATAGATTTGGAGTTGAAAAGGCCACAATCTTTGAGTCCAGTTCCCTCATTTTACAGATGGGGATTCTCAGGCAAAAAGATTGTGACTTTTCCAAAGTTCCCCAGATTGTAAGTGTCCAAAGTGGGAATTGAATACAGATCTAATGATTACAAGCACATTCATCTGTTTCACTCTACTTCCTCTGGTCCTTATCTAGGGAAAGATAACATGCAATACTAGAAATATTATGAGCTATGGCACAGTAAAAAGGAGACTCCTTGGGAGTTAAGGGACCTGGATTCAAATCATGACTCTAATATTTATACCTGTGTGACCTGAAGGCAATCACTTAGTCACTCTGTGCCTCTGTTTTCCTCATCTGTAAATGAGGAGATTGAACTAGCTAACTTCTGAGGGCCTTCCTTATTTCTTTTTTTTTTTTTGCTCAGGCACTTGGGGGTTAAATGACTTGCCCATGGTCACACTGCTAGGAAGTCTTAAGTATCTGAGGTCAGATTTGAACTCAGGTCCTCCTGACTTCAGGGCTGATGTGGACTTTATTTCAAGATCAATATGTGCAGTCAATGGAAAACTAGATTCAAATCCTATTTCTGACATGTTAACTATATAACCATAACTAGATTAATTCCTTGAGCCTCATCTGTTTTTTAAAAAAAATACTAACACTTCACAGGTTTGATGCAAGATTCAGATGAGTTATAGTAATGTGGGCAAAACACTTTACAAACCTTAAAGGACTATGGAAATGCCCACTGATATTATCGCTTTTCTATATGTGTCTCCTGCACATAACTCATAGCAAAGTCATGTTTTTAAAATTCATTCATTCATTCCTTCATAGGTGGCCATATCAAATCCTGTGAGGTAGACAGAAATGACATTATTAGACCCATTTGATAGACAAGAAAACTGAGGCTGCTGAATATAAAAGCCTTCCTCAGTTGCTTAGGGACATGCAGATAATTTAGTTACAGAATGAAGCCCCAAGTCTTGTGATTAGCTAGTCAAATGTACCATACTCCCTGTGGTGAGGTTCTCAGTGGGATAAAATCCTCCCTTTTAGGCAGAGATATATCACAATATGCCTTAAGGACTTCCACTCCCACCCTCATTTCTTCTATTGGGATTTTAACTTTATTTATTTACTTATTCATTTATTTATCTATTTATTTATTTATTTTGTGGCTCATGAGGAGGAAAAAGAAGGCAAAGTCAGTGTGTGATTGCTCATCAATGGCTATTATTCACCATCAGGACAATAGAGTCACACAGAAGAAACAGAAATATGGAAGGGAAATAGGGAAATTGTGAAATTTGACTTCATATTTCAGTCAGTACCCATTGCCCAAGAGACCACACAGAGCTGATTATAAAATCTCTGGTGGGAGAATCAGGGCCAGCCCTGAGTGAAATTATTGCCAGGAAAGTTTGTTCTCAGTTCTCACATTTTCATCTTTCCTTCTTTTCCCCAATCCAGCCTCACCCTGTGATTACCATCTCGTAATGCCTTCATGGAAAGTACTTTGTGCCAGTTGTAGTCAGAAAATTTTGTACTCAAATCTTGTCTTATGACCTTGGAACTCACTTTACTTTGGACCTTAGTTCCTTATCTCTCAAATGAGGGAGTTGTGGTGGTGGTGGTGGTGGTGGTGGTGGTAGTAGTAGTAGTAGTAGTAGTAGTAGTAGTAGTAGTAGTAGTAGT
>JAJPUD010003674.1:83090-103402 GCA_023553655.1 Myrmecobius fasciatus | reverse complement strand
TAGTAGTAGTAGTAGTAGTAGTAGTAGTAGTAGTAGTAGTAGTAGTAGTTAGTAGTAGTAGTAATGGTGGTGATGATAGGAGGAGGAGTCAATATTTATGGAATACCTACTATATATAGACACTGTTCAAAGCATTCACAAATATTATTTATTTGATCCTCACAACAATCCTGGAAAGTGTATACTTTTATTTTCATTTTGCAGACAAGGATACTAAGGGAAATTAAAGTGAAGTGCTTTGTCCAGAGTCATATATCTAGAAAGTTTCTTAGGTGGAATTGAAACTCAGGTCTTCCTAACTCTTAGCTCAACTAGCTCTATATTGGCACTCCTAATACAATTTCTTTTTTCTCTGAATTGTCTTGTGACCTCAGTAGTAATCCTGGCTCTGTCACAAACTACCTGGGAAACTTTGGATAGATCCTTAATTAGCCAATGAATAAGTATTGTTAATCACTTAACTCTTTATGAGATACTGTCCTAGGCAGAAACTCTACCCATAAAGAACTTACATCATGCTAACCTGATCCTCGTTCTCCTCCTCTCTAAATGAAGGGACTAAATTAGATGGCTACCCATAGTCTGTTAGACCTCAGTTTCCTTCTTTGTAAATGGGGATAATTATGTATTATCTATCTCACCTCAATATTATTGGAAAAGTGCTATATGAGCCATATACCACTATGGACTTCTAAGCTATTAATTCTGATCACTGAAGAGTGTCTTTTGTTATCCTCCCAGCATAGTATATTATATTATGGAGTCTTTCCAGTATGAGTTGTAATAGATAGCTGCTGAGCTCTTTTTTATCTCTAGATTACGTGAAAACTTTCCATATATTGCATAATGGAAAATAGATCTAGAATGACTTGCTCATTTCTTCAAATGACTTTTGTTATTGTTTTATTGAGTTCTGGAATGTATTGCTTTGATAGTTTGATTTGTATTGCATTCAAACTGTAAATTAACTTAAGAAAAATCATCATTTTTATTATATTGGGAAAAAGAAAATTGGTCTCTGAGTGTTCATGTAACCAATGAAGAAACTGAAACTCATGGTGTGAAGCTTCTTGTCCCATTCTGCACTGTGATAATAGCAGACCAGGCTTAGGGATAGGACTCATGATTCCTGTGCTCTCCCCATTTACTTGTTTCCCAAATCAGATGTGATCGCCCAGCTCTTACACTGCCTGTATCTTATTCTCCATGAAAGAAAGTAAAGATTCTTAGAGTTGATGTTCTATTTACCACTTTCCTCCCCCTGAACAGGGCCATTAAGAACAAAGTATAGCAATGAGTGGAGAATGACCTTCTTTAGCCCTCAAAAACCTTGGCTCATTCCCAGTCAGCAGCCATTCAAGGGGTTAAGCAAATCTCCGGACAGCTCTTCAGCTGAAAATTGGAATTTGTAGGAATAGATAGAGTGTCTTTGTGGAAAATTGCTGAAATCATAGCATTCTCTGCTGTTTTGCAGCATTTGAGTTTGTATTGTGAAAAGTCCAGAGTCTATCTAGGGAAATAAACAGCATTCTGTCAGATCCATCATCACCTTCACCAGCTTCATCTCAGGCCAGGTGAGAATGTAATGATCTTGATCAGTGTATGTGTTCGTGAATGTGCTCGTGTGCACACATACATATATGTGCTCATGTACACGCATGTGTGTGTGAAATCCCAAACACCACAGAAACCATAGCATCCTGTGGTAGAATACCCTGGGACTGAAGTGCTAAAGTTATCATGAAGAATGCACATTTCCAAGTTAATTGGTAATTGTTCTTTGTATTTTGCTCTGATACAACCATAAAAGGTCCGAATAGGAAAAGACTTCACTCACTGATCACCTAGTCCAAACATAAAAAGTCTGAATAAAAAAAAAGACCTCACTCACTGGTGACTTAGTCCAACCAAAATAGGTCCGGACAGGAAAAGACCTCACTCACTGGTCACCTAGTCCAACCAAAAAAGGTCCGAACAAGAAAAGACCTCACTCACTGGTTACCTAGTCCAACCAAAAAAGGTCCGAATAGGAAAAGACCTCACTCACTGGTCACCTAGTCCAACCATAAAAGGTCCGAATAGGAAAAGACCTCACTCATTGGTCACCTAGTCCAACCAAAAAAGGTCCGAGTAGGAAAAGACCTCACTCACTGGCCACCTAGTCCAACCATACTCTAGAATTTGTTCTACAACATCCCCAGCAACTAATCAGTGCTGAAGTATAGAGATAAAGCAAGTGTTTTTTATTATTTTTTTAAGTGAGGCAGTTGGGGTTAGATGACTTGCCCAGTAAGTGTTAATTAATCTGAGACCACATTTGAACTCAGGTCCTCCTGACTTCAGGGACAGTGCTCTATCCACTGTGCCATCTAGCTTCCCTTAAAGCAAGCATATTCACTGTTCTTTCTTTTTTTCTTTTCTTTTTTTTTTCTTGAGGCAATGGGGGTTAAGTGATTTGCCCAGGGTCACACAGCTAGGAAGTGTTAAGTGTCTGAGACTGGATTTGAACTCAGGTCTTCCTGATTTCAGGGACAGTGCTCTATCCACTGAACCATCTAGCTGCCCCCATGCACATTCTCTGTTATGGAGAATTGCCACATAGGAAAAACTAGGTAGAGCAGCGGATAGAAAACTGGACCTGGAATCAGGAAGGCTTCAGACACTACTAGCTGAATAACTCTGGCAAGTCACTACATTCTGTTGACTTCAGGTTCCTCATCTGTAAAATGAACTGGAGAAGGAAATGGCAAATCACTTTAGGATTTTTGCCAAGAAAATCTCAAATAGAGTTACAAAGAATCAGACATGACTGAAAAGTGACTAAACAGGAACAAATGAAAGGACTCACTTTTCCAATTTAAAACAGCATATTATCTACAAATTTTAATTTTAGAGTTTCCTGCAACATATGAACTTAGATGGAGAGTGTTGGAGTCAGGAATAACTGTTCAAATCCTATCTTAAAAATATACATTGTGTTTGTCCTTAGCAAATCACTTGCATCAGCTTTACTTGTTGATATGCAGAATGGTGTTAATAATATTATTTATCTGATAAGTTGATTTTAAGGCTCTCATAAGACAGTTTACCCAAAGAGCTACATAAATTTGATCCATTTCTATTTAACAAGAAATTATAAATTGGGGTAGAGAAGGTGTTCACTTCCTTATGAAAAGTTTACTAAGCCAATGAAATTACCCATCTGTCCTCAGACAATTAGATCTTTCAGTGGATAAGTATTCAGGGAATTGAATCAGGAAGACCTGAGTTCAAAAGAAGTCTCAGACACTTATTAACTGTGTGACTCTGCATATATCATTCAATTTCTGTCTTCTTCAGTTCCCTAATCTATACAATAGAGAGATAATAAGAGAATATACCTCCCAAAATTGTCATGAAGGTCAAATAAAATAACATTTGGAAAGTCCTCATCACAGTGACTGACATATAGTACGGATGATATAAATATTTTTCCCTCTCCCCTCCTCTTCCTTCCTCTTCTCTACTTTTTTTTTCCTTCCTCTCCCTTCCCCTCCCTTTTCCTCTTCCCTTCTTTGCTTTTTTCTCCATCCCATAAAGTCCTGTCCTCTCATCTCTCCTTCTTTTTCTTTATGAAAAGTTCACAATTTGTGATTCCACTCTCTCAGAAATAGAAGCAAGGTTGTCTAAAGTCATATTGTATTGGATTCATGAAAAAGGGGTTCACTGTGAAAGCGATATTGACATGTTAACAAGGTTTCCTCAGTCATGTTTGAAAAGCAATGTCAAGTGTTTATAAGCACCTATATACTTTGAAGGGATAATTATGAAACATTATTGCCTATTCATTAAAGCAGACTCCTCCAGGGACCTTTATACAGCAATACGAAGAGGGGGACACTAAATGTACTGGAAAAATTAAAATATTTAATCATTTAAAATCATGAATAATTCAGCCTTTGCTAATTCAAATTGGGCCTTACTTGTCTAATCCCAATTGAGGCTTTTTGTAAAAACCTCCTATGTGTCTTCAGGCATTAAATCACTGTTGAATGAATGAATTAATGAACAAATGAATGAACTGATTGAATGCTTATTATAATACCTTTAAGCTTTTGTTTATGAGGGAATTACAAAGATTTGGGGTTATAGATTGAGAAAAATAGTGTGTTTTGGAAGCCATCTAATCTAATCTCATTTTGTACATGAGGAAATTTAGGCACACATTAAGTGACTTGTATAAGGCAACACAAACAAGTATTGTGCCTTAAAAAAGATTTTGAATCTTCATCCAATGACTCCAATTTTAATGTTCTTCCCTCTGGGCCACTCTATATAATTCACATAGTTCATTTTTGATATCACACATTAACTTATTAAGAACGAAGTGCACTATGTTTAACATATATTAGATTACTTGCTGTCTAGAGGAAAGGGTAGGGGGAAGGGTGCAAGAAAAAAAAATTGTAACACAAAGTTTAACAAGGGTGAATGTTGAAAGCTATCTATGCATATGTTTTGAAAATAAAAAGTCTTTTAAAAAAGAACATTGTTTTACATGTAATTTGAGAAAATTTAAATACTAAAATAATCTTTTTAAAGTAATGCATCACCAATTTTATATTTTCAGAGCATAATTTCACTTGGCTTCTTTTAAGGTTAAGCTTGAATCTCATCCTGGAAGAAAGCTTTCCTTTTTTGTTTTGTTTTGGTAGTGGTTAGTGCTTTCTCCAACTGGATAGTTTCTGTCAATTTTGTCTCCACTATGAGTGAGTATAGGAACTCCTTTAGGGTTATTGTTTTTCAATCATGTTGGACTCTTCATGACTGTAAGGACAATATCATCCATGGGATTTTTTTCTGGCAAATATACTGAAATGGCTTGCTATCTCTTATTTCTCCAGTGGATTAAAGCAGAAATTAAGTGACTTGTTCAGGATCACTGAACTAATGAGGATCTAAAGTCATATTTGAACTCAGGGCTTTCTTACTCCAAAACTGACACTCCATCCTTTGAGCATCCTAACTGTCTTTCTTAAAGCTAGGAAATGTTTATATTTATTTGTAGCCATTGAATTTAACACCAGATTTGGCATGTATTTGGAGACTGAGAAATGTTTAGTGACTGATTAACTGAACTTAATCCTCCCAAGATTTTCAACTCCTAATATTTTGCATTGCCCTCTACATTTGGAAAAAAATAACCCTTTGTAAGGGAAACCATAAAAATCCCTTGTCATCTAGGACTATCCTCTTCCTTCAAGCCTGATGGCACAGTTGACAAATTAAAATTCTTCCAAATATTCTTCCCAGATCATTCAACAGAAAGTGCTCTTGTTTCCTCAAGCACACTCAAACATTTTTTCCTGGAGTTCTTTTTTACCCAATCAAGCTTGAATTTCCTTTGGTACAGAAGGGGAAAAAAGTGTCTTCTGAGCTGTGATTCATTCACTGCTCCAAGGGAACTCCTGTTAAAGAAATTTCTTTGTCTGATGTGGACCAACAATTATTCTGGAACTGATAGAATGTTTCAGAGTTATATGGGAGCAGTAGAAAGTTAATTGTCCAACTTCACAAAACCAAAATGGGGTGGAGGCAAGATTTAAACACAAGCATTGCTTATTTCTAGGCCAATTTTCTGTCCATTAAATTTTGGATGCCAGTAAAGACCATCAGTCCACTGATTTAGAACTGGGACATGATTTAAAGGTAACACAGAGGAATCTTCTCATTTTACAGACTGAGAAATTGAAATCCATAACACATTTGTTTGTGTACATGCATTTTGAGGAATGTACATATATGTATATCTGTATATGTGGGAGGATTGTGTGATTTATCTATATCTATTTAAGCAAATAGTTAGTCCCTCTTCTTAATTTACAGTTAAAATTTAGGTAGGTAGATGTTGGGGAGAGTGGTCTGTTAAGCCACAGTAAATAAAATTCATTTTAAAATTATTTCAGCAGCCACACAATAATTTTTATGTGTTCAAATAATCCCATTATCCAATTTAAATATTATATCTATTTTTAAGATGGATTTTAAAAAGCAAAATTTGTTATGAATTCAGTATTAGTTCAGGATCAAAGCCAATAGATGGTTTCCCCTCCATCTACAAGCTGACTGTTCCCTTATCCCCCATCTCTTCTTCTCAACAAAGAACTAATTGTACTATTGAAAAGGAAGGACATCAGTGTTTCACACTCTTATTAGAGTGGATGGGACCTTGAAAGGTCAAGTACTCCATCACCCTGTCTCTAGATTCTCAATAAAGGTTTGACAAAGATAGAGAGGTAACAAATACAATGTGTGGAAAGGGCAGTATACTTGGAAATGGAAATATGGGTCCAACTTCCATTTCTGACATTACTAAACCATATGACTCTGAGTGAGTCATCCTCATTCTGTGGCTTAATTTCTTCATCTATAAAATGGAGATAATAATGCTTAACATTATATAATTGAAAGGGTTGTTGTGAGGAAGCTCAAGTCAAGGTAATTGATTGATAGTTATGTGTCAGACATTATGCTAAACACTAGGGATACAAAGAAAGGCAAAAGATGATCCTAGTTCTTAAATTTACAGACTAAAAGTGGCAAAAAATCAAACAATTATATACAAACAGGCTGTTTTTCAGGCTGAATTGGAGATAATCAATGGAGGGAAGGTACTAGTGTTAAGGTAAATGCATCCTATGTTGATGGTAGGTATTAGGTAATATTTGAAGCAAGCCAGGAAAACTATGAGGCAAAAATGAAGAAGGAAACAATTCTTTGTATCAGGGTCAGCCAATATAAATATCCAGTTATACATAAACTCTAAGTCTACCTCCAGAGGCATTCTAGGAAGCCTATGTAGCCCTTCTCAAAACTTTGTTTTGAAAAACTTAAAATAAAATACATGGAGAATACAAAGGAAATAATCAGATCTGAAACAGTTATTGTTAAAGCAAGTCTGTTGTTTAAAACAATTCTTTTTAAGTCGTATTCAACTTTTTGTGATATCTTTTGAGAATTTCTTGGGGAAAAAAAAGATAATAAAGTCTGGTTTGCCATTTCCTTCTCCAGTTCATTTTGAGGAAACTGCAGCATACAAGGTTAAGTGACTTGCTCAGAGTCACACATATGGTAGATGTGTGATGCCAGAATTGAACTCTAGTATTCCTGGCTCCAGACCCAGCACTCTATCTACTGTGCAACCTACCTGCCCCTCAAAATCCCAGATCTCAGGTTAAGAAACTAACATTTGACTAATTTCTTTTTTTCATCTAATCTGGGATTCACAGAGTGGGCGAAGCAGGTGTATATTTGCTGAGCCTGGTCTTTTTGTGGTGGCAAAGAAATCATGTAGTGACAGTAAATGAAGACAGTATTTCATGGAAAGTGCAGAGGAAGCTAGAAGACGCGGTCCAAATTTGGCACCCTCGTTTTATGTTTTAAGGGTGGAGGATGAAGGATGGCCAGTATGAACATGTGTCTGTGCTGGGCCAGGCTGAGGCTTTGGCTTGTGCTGCTCTAGCACCAAAACTGAAGTAGAAGGAGATGATGGAGCTTTTGCCCAGACTTAGCCTTAAATTACCCCTGAAGAAGGCATGTCAGATGGCAAGCACTCAAGTGTATTATTACTTACAAATGATTACTTTTTAGATAATACCTTTTTGTTTTCAAAATACATATAAAGACAGTTTTCAATATTCACCCTTCCAAAACCTTGTGTTCCAAGTTTTTCTGCCTCCCTTCCCTTCATTCCCCTCCCCTAGACAGCAAGTAATCCAATATATGTTAAACATATGCAATTCTTCCACACATATTTTGATATTTATCAAAGCACTTATTTTTTTAATGTTGGATTCTAGAAGCTCAAAAAGTCTTAAATAAATGCAAGGAAAGGATTTTTTTAATTAAAACTTTTTATTTGCAAAACATATGTATGGGTAATTCTTCAACATTGACCCTTACAAAGCTTTCTGTTACAAATTTTTCCCCCCTAGTCACCACCCCTCCCCTAGATGGCAGGAAATCCACTACATGTTAATTATGTTAAAATACTTGATAAATTGAATATATGTATACATATTAAGGAAAGGATTTTTAATGGTGGAATATGAAATATGGTTGTAGTTAGCAAGAGATATTTTGTCAGGGAGACTTGCCTATTTTCCAGATTGTTATGGGGGTCAAATAGGATATTTGTAAAGAAATTCATAAACTTCAGAGAGATATGTGAATGCTAACTATTGTTATTCCCTATTTGTTAGTTATGACAAGCTGCTCACACCCACCATGTCACCCTCCATTACCCTCTGACTAATGCTAGCTGTTAATTCTTTGAAGATCAATTATTGCTCAGAGTTTATAAACAGAAGGCCTTTAGAGGTCATTTAGTTCAAACTCCAGTTTATTTTTTAATTTTTTTTTAATTTACCTTGTTTTTCTTCTTATATTTTTTCTTTTTATAATAATAGGTTTTTATTTTTCAAAATACATGCAAAAACAGTTTTCAACATTCACCCTTGCAAAAATAAGAGAGAAAAAATAAGCAAACTAAGATAACAACAAAGATAAAAATACTATGTTGTGATCCACATTCAGTCCTCATAATCCTCTCTCTGGATGCAGATAGCTCTCTCCATCCTAACTCTATTGGAATTGCCTTGAATCACCTCATTGTTGAAAGAGCCATGTGTGTCACAGTTGATCATCAAATAGTCTTGTTGTTACTGTGTTCAATGTTCTGTCCGTTCTTCTCACTTCCCTCAGCATCAATAGGTGTAAGTTTCTCCAGACCTCTCTTAAATCATTCTGCTGACCGTTTCTTATAGAACAATAATATTCCATTACAATCATCTACTGTAACTTATTCATCCATTCTCCAGCTGATGGCCATCCACTTAGTTTCCAGTTCCTTGTCATTACAAAAATGGCTGCTACAAACATTTTTGCACAAGTGGGTCCTTTTCCCTCCTTTATGATCTCTTTGGGATTCAGGCCCAGTAGAAACACTACTGGATCAAAGGGTATGCACTAGCCTTTTGGGCATAGTTCCAGATTGCACTCCACAATCAACTCCCTCAGTTTAGAGATTTGGAACTGAAGCAAAAGAAGGAAAAGGACTTAATCAAAGTCAAACAGGCAGCACAAAGTAGCAGTGAGTCACAATTCAAACTGAGTTCTCAGATCTCCTTCATGGAACCTAGAGGCAGTATGCCTCCAAGACAATTTTAATCTTGCTAGGTAGATTCATAGTGAGAGTGGAATAATCAAAATTAAAGGAAGATATTGAACATACCTAAGAGGATAAACCCATTCTCAAAATCTCTAGATGGACCATACATATACAAATATAATTAATAAACTAATTATAGATCACCCCAATTGGATAATAATTGAGTTAATTGAGTTCACATTCTACTGCCTTCTTTAAGATTTTTATTTCTGCTTTAACATGATAGGATTCTATAATCCAAATCATCTGCCAGTCTTTTTCTGAGCCTATCCAACTCTCCTGTGCTTTTCCTAACTTGTGAGTAAGAATGCCCACTGAAGAAAAACCTCATCTTTTCATAAGTGGCTAACTCAAAAAAAGTAACAGAATGAGTAAGCTACAATTTAACATGCAATTAGTTAACTGCATATGCATACAGCTATTTGTGAGGACTGTTTGGGTGGACTTGCTATGTGTGTGGGTGTCTATGTTTAAAACATAAAGAACTGAGGAATCTGAGAATTGGAAAAGACCTTGAAGGCCTTTTAGCCTAACTAGTGCTTGAAAAAAGGATTCTGCTATATTGCAAAATGGACAAGTCATCATCTCCTTTAAATCTTTGCTTAAATGCTTTACTGAGGGGAAACTTTTGAATAATTCTATTAAAAAAAATCTTCCCCCCAAATTAGTGCATTTTTCTTCAACTTCATGGATGGCCAAAAAAAAAAAACAAAAACAAAAACATGGTTTCACCAAAAGATCTTCCATTTCTGGTGTGCTGAAAAGGAAGCAGTGGATATTAAAAAGGCAAAAATATCTTTGCCCTCTGGCATGAGTGACTCTGTCTTTAAATTAGCCTTCATTTCAGTGTAAAATGAACAATTTTGTCCACCCACCATGTGCCTATGATTCTCTCCTTCCCCAATCCTCTTTTAGCCATTTTGTAAAACTAAGATGTCAGGCTTTCTTTTTTTCAAGGCCAGCTACAAATTACTAAGCCTCTGCAACATCCCCAAGACTTCTAAATTTCCATTTTTTTTTATTCTTATATAAGTGTGTATGCATGGGTTTATGTGTGTGAGTGTGTGTGTGTGTGTGTGTGTGTGTGTGTGTGTGTGTAGGAAATTGTTTCAAACCTCATATGGCTCACAGGAAAAACTTAACAATAACTATATCAATAAATTCCCCTTCATTGGCTTTCACCACCACCACCACCACAAATAACAAAATCTATCTGATCTGAATGACAAATTTTTGAACTCTGATTCTTTTACCATGATGATTTCAACTCTGACCATCTGGGATCAAAACTGAAATTCAATGAACATTTTTTGAGTTCTTCTTTGGTGAGAGGCACTGCACTGTCCAAGGATACTTGGGTTAAAGATACAAAATCGACCTTCCCTCCCCTTCAATCCTGGTTGTGATACTTACTACTTCTTTCAATCTTATCCATGCCATTTTCTTCCTGTGATCTTTTCCTCTGGAACGTGAATGACCTCGATTAGATATCTATAAAGTCTTTCCCAGCTCTAAATTGAAAAGGTAGCTAGGTGTTATAAGAGAGAGAGAGAGAGAGAGAGAGAGAGAGAGAGAGAGAGAGAGAGAGAGAGAGAGCGCTAATCCTGGAGTCAGGAAGATTTGAATTAAAATCCTGCCTCAGAATCTTACTTGCTGTATGATCCTGAGCATCTTCCTGAGCTTCTCTCAACCTCAGTTTCCTTATCTATAAAATGGGGAAAGTAAAAGCATCTATCTTTTAAGGATTTTGTAAGAATTGAATGAAATAACATAACAGCTTTGCAAATTTCACATCTTTATAGACATACTAGCTTTGATCATAAAGTATATGATTATAAAGTATATGATAGGTTATGTAGTCTTTTGCAGGTATTTTCTCATTACATCCTTACAGACAACCTTGCAAGTCAAGTAATCCCACTATACCCCATTTTCCATATAAAGAAACTGAGTCTCAGAGATGAAAAGTAGTTTGTCTAAAGTTAGACAATTAGCTATAAGAGCTAATGAATGCAAACCAAGTTTTCTGACTACAAGTGCAGAGCTTACTCCATTATGCAGGGTGCTGAGTTATCAACATCCCTGATTCTTCTGTTGTTAAGTGAATTGTTTTTTCTCTCAAGACGTGAAGATGAAAAGTGTTTCTAATCTCGTCATTGCATTTGTCAGCAGAATTTCCCAACTAGCTGTAATTGTTCCTGGGAACATCACAGTGAGAAATGATCAGAGATGATTGTCTGAATCCACAATGGAAACACAACTCTTCTTTGAACCAGATTTCCCCACCCTATTGCCTTATACTTTTATTTAATACAGTAAAACAACAAAATCCCCCTTTTCCTCTTTTTTCTTTTAATATTCCTATATCAGGAAAATACAGATTGGTTTGACTTTTCAAGCGATATTAACATTATTGATTGAAAAGTGGGAAAAAATGTTTCAAGTCATGGGAAATTTTCATGGTATCCATGGACAAGATCACTTTGATATCTGTATGATGACTCATGAGTTGTACAGCTTCAAAGACCTTTAAGATGTTTTTATATGAGGGGAAAGATTCTGGAAAATGGTATTCCCAAGGTCAATAAGTAGCAGAACCTATATCTCACCTTAATATTTCCTTCTATACCATGTTGTCATGGATAAAATGCTGTCTTTAGAGTCAGGAGTCTAAATTTAAATTCTGCTTCAATAAATATATAACACTGGAAAAGGAACCTAACATCTCTCTTTCTCAATTTCCTCATCTGCAACAATATGGAGTTGAATTCGATTGCCTCTTAGGTGGCTTCTATCTCCAATCTATGATCATCATCCTATATATCATTGCATGTATTATGCTTCCCCCCAAGAATATCATGGTCTTATCAGTAGAGCTATAGCTCTTCCTTAGTGAAAATCAATAGAGATATAGGAGAGACCAAAAGGGTCAACACTAGCATCAAAGGTCCTTGTCATTTCATTTGATGCAGAATTTTCTGCCCTTTACTGTTCAAATAATCCATCACTGTCAGGTATAGCCACATGAGCAAGATTATCATATATCTTGGAGCCAAAGAGTAATGTCAGCATGACCCTGGACAGGTGATACCCAGACTACTATCAGGGTGAGAGATTTACTTCCTTCTTTCAGGAACGACAGTAATGGTAGGGAACAAAGTTATCTCCACATTGTTTCTATATTTTTCATAATTTTTCATCAGCATTCGCTCCTATGGTGACATATAGCCTTAGGAACTTCTCCCAGTCACCCCTCCATTCTTGACCACCTGCAGCAAAGCCCTGATGGCAACATGCCAGTTTTGACACTACTTATTAGCAACAAAATCTGATTCATTGTCATGGGGTAGAAAACAAATAATGGAGAAGCATTCTGTATTTGGTGTAAGCTCAGAATAATACACTGGTTCTGCTGCAGATTTATCCCTCCACAGAAAGAAGCAGCCATATGCACCAAAAGGGACTCTGAACACCCACTAGCTTTTAGCATTCATATCCATAGTGCAGTGGTGCTCTTAGTATTGATCTTTCTATTTCCATGTCCTCCTGACCCCCTCCCTAGAACAAGCCCTCATTGCCAAATGTACCCTAGACTATTGCAACAGTTTTTTAATAAGAGAATCCTGCATGAGATTTTGCTAAGATTTTTCAAAAACAAACATCTCATTTTCTTCTCACAACAACTCTGGGCATTAAGTGCTATTATTGTCCTCATTTACAGCTAGTTGGAATGCTGAATAGATTGCTGCACCTGCAATCAGGAAACTGAGTTCAAATCTGGACTCAGATACTTACTAGCTGTGTCATCATGGACAAGTCATTTTTTACATAACTTCCTTAATTATAACTATAAAATGAGGATAATAACATAACAACACTTACCTTGAGGGGTTGTTGTAAAAATTAAAAAAATAAAAAATAAAAAAATTCTATATATTGCTCAGAATAGTGCCTAGAACATAGTAGCTGTTATATAAATATGTATGTCTTCCCTTTGCCTTTTATAATTGAAGAAATTGAAGCAGAAGTTTAAATAATTTATCCAGCATTACACAGATTGTAAGCCTTTAAGGCCAGATTTAATAATAATAATAATGATTAAATTTTATATATAACTTGCTAGGTGATAGGAAACTGTGCCAAGGAATTTACATTTATTATCTCATTTGGTTCTCGTAACAACCTTTGGAAGTATTTGCTATATTTTCTCCCATTTTGCAGATGAGGAAACTGAGGCAAACAGAGATCAAGTGATATCCTGGATCACACAGCAAGTATATATCTAGGACTTTAGGTCCAGCAATTTATCTGTTACACTTCACCAGTGCCACTAAAAGCCCTCCCTGTTCCTATCTATTGAAATTCTGCCTTTTCTTTTAAGCCCAACTCAAATGTTTCTTCCTCCATGAATCCTACTCCCATTACCAAGCAGAAATGACACATTACATATTAATTATTGCTAGCATTTAGATAACTCTTTGCAGGCAATAAGTATATATTAAATATATGCTATCTCATTAAAATCCCATGCCAACCTTACCAGACTCAGTGCCACAGGTATTATTTCCCCCATTTTTCAGATGATGCACCAAAATCTCAGAGAGGGAGCATGAATAGCAAGTGTTAGAGTCAGGAATCAAACTCAAGATTGCCTGACTTCTACCTGCTAACACCATGCTTCATTTCTTTTCAGAGAACATGTAAGTTGCAGAGAACATGTAAAGAAAGTTCCTTTCTTACATCCTCCTTCTCTGGCTCAAAACCATTTTACTTGTAAGAGAGCAAGAAGTAGGAGGGGGCATTGGGAGGATCTAAATGATATAGTAGATTTCAGAAATTGTGTCTTCCCTTTCTAGTATAACATATTGCTTCCCTCTCCTAAGAAACTTTGATTTGGACCTGACTCTAAAAGCGTATCCCTGGGAGTTCAGTCTCTCTAAACCTATTTCTTCCTCAGGAAAAGGGGATAATATTATCTCACAGGGTTATTGTGGGGAATGAGTTCTATAAGTTCCAAAGTTCCATAAATATTTGAGAAATTACTCCTACTTTACATTACAACTAAGTATGTATTTGTCATAAAACACTTTCAATTTATTATGTTTATCTGGCAGAAGGGATGTTCTATCTGATCTTTGCATCTTCCTTAGTAATTAAGACTGTGATCTATATTTGTTGTTATTCAGTTGTTTCAGTCGTGTTCAACTCCTCATGACCCCTGTACTTCTGTCTTCCTGACTTCAAGTCCAGAAGTCTATCTACTATGCCATCTAACTGCTAGTGCTCTGTATAGAAGGTGATTGAAATGTGTATTGGGCTTACTTGAATATCATTTAATGTGGAACTGACTCTTCTATTATGAAAGTATTGAAGTCACCTTCATGTAGCTACAAAATCTCTTTACAGAAGAGTCTTAATGAATATCCATAGTTAAGGGACTATGGTGTTTTGAAAATCTTGAAGGATTGTGCAATTTTACTGTGACACTAAAGTTTATTAAATTGAATGAATAATTTAGAGTTTAACTAGTCACAGTTGTGTAAAATAAAAAAAAATCAAAATGTTTTTGAACCCTAGAATCTAGATTCATAATTCCAGTTTTCAACATTTACCTGAGTTATCTACTTCCTCTCTCTAGGTAAAATAAGGGATAGAATTGGATGTACTTTGAGATTTACTCTAACTCTAATTCTGGTGATTTTATAACTTGCTTAAATGAAGAATGTTTATGCCCTCCAAAAAATTATTACTTTAAACCTCAGATAGCAAAGTAAAGGGGATAATACTGTTAACAGGTGATGGATCTATCTTAGATGACTTTATATATATATTCAATAACAACTGTTTTTTTCAATCAAATTGATCTATATCTATTGGTTTCATGCTTCTTGAACAATATAGTTCATGGTCTATCTATTTAGACTTGTTAAGTTGCCAAGATGAGGAAAAATTTGGGAATGATGATCTTTCATTTAAATGACTGGAATTGGATGTTCCAAGAGCTGAATCTTTAGTTCCATTACATGAAAAATAGAGATCTTAATACAGAAAGCCAAGGACCAACATGATTATTTGGAAGAATTATCCTATCCATATGTCTGAATATGGAAAGGAGCTTAGAGGTCATTTCACCCAATGCTATTGTTTGACTTGAAAGGATACCATTTTGTTCAGCTGGTTTCCTCTTAATAAGTTGGAGTGAAGATTAACTGAGTTTCTGTAGCCCTAATTTTGTTCAGGTTTTTTCAGTTATGTGTGATGCTTCATTACTCCACTCCACAATGTCTTGGCAAGAACACTGAAATGCTTTTCTATTTCTTTCTGCAACTCATTTTACCTGTGAGGAAAGGAGGCAAAAAAGGGTTAATTCACTTGGCAGATCTTGTATCTTGTATCTTGTATCTAATAAATGGTTGAGGTCAGACTTAAACTAAGGAAGATGCGTCCTCCTGACTCCAGGCTCAGCACTCCATCCATTGTACCACTTATTTGTCCCTCTAGCCCTCATGGCAAATTAACTAACCTTATCATTCTCACCTATGTCCCCACCCCACCAGCCTTGCTGTTGCATTCCTTCCTCTATTATTTAATTTTGAACAAAAAAATCTTAGAAATGGAAAATACTTCAGAGATATTGTAGCTCAACTTATTCTAACTAGATATATTCCATTTATAGCATCCTTAATTAATAGACATCTGAAAACCAACAAGAATCCCACCCTTTCCTCTAAATATCTATTCTTTTCTCCCGCTCCAATAACAAAATAAGCTCTCAAAATCTCCATTCACACTAAGGTAAAATGACTGACAATATTTTTTGGCATCATCCAGAGTGATTTGCACCTTAGTTGAGATTGGTGGATTCGATGGAAATGGGTTTGAATTCTATCTATACCACTTGATACTCATGTGACTTTAGGCCACTTTATCTCTCAGCTTCAGTTTCTTCATCTGTAAAAGGAGAAGGTTGAAACATATGACATATATGGTCCCTTCTAGTTTTTTATCTATGACCCTACAGCCATCATGATGCTTTGGATAGAGGGCTAGCTCTAAAGCAGTAGTAGATATATTGATTATTTAATTTGAGGCAAGTCATTTAAACTCTCAGTTATGTAAATGATATTCTAAGATTATAAATAACAAAAAGACCTCTGACCTCCATTGGGAAAGGGAGTTGCCAGGTTTGAGAATTCCTTAGATTAATTAATCTTAAACCTAGTTTCTGTCTCTATGAACTTTATCGAACTTAGTCCCAAAAGTGAAATTCCAAAGATCAACTAATATATCATTTAAAAAAATGGAGGCAAAGGATATTATAAAATGTTAGACTATTTCATCCTGAAGACCCCTTTTAGTATTATTTTCCTCTTAAGGATCAACAGCTCTTATACAACATAAGATTTATCTTTTCTTTGAACTTGGACTTTCTGAACAGCCAACATTGGAATGTACTTTATTATCTGAAAGACAGATTGGTCCAGCTGGTCCAGTAGATAGAATGTTGAACTTGCACTCAGAAAGAACTAGGGTAGAATGCTATATCTGACAATTTTGTTACTCATGTAGCTATGGGCTAGTCTCTTAAATTCTGAGCATAAGTGTCTTCTACATTTGAAAAAGTAGGCATAAGGGAGCATTTTCCTCAAAGACTTGTTGTGAGACTCAAATGAGATAACATATAGCAAACACCACATAAATTTCAGTTATTATTATGATCATAAGTACATATTCAGGAAATTAAGGCTGAAAAATCATTCTTCTTTAAGGAATGAGTGATGAGATAAACCCTAGTTGGAATAAAATGATCTCTAATATTCTTTTCATGATCCATCAGGATGGAGATGTATGAAGAAACTGAAATAACACAGGAGACATTTAGTCTACATAAGAAAAGACTAAATGGAAAAATGATAACTGTCCAAATATTTTGTGATACTGGGTGTAGAGCAGGAAAGGACCTTAGAAACTATCTGGTTCTCAGAATAGTTAGATGACACGATGGATAGAGCACAAGTCCTGAAGTCAGGAGGATTTGATTTCAAACTCATTCTCTTGACACAACACTTACTAACTATGTGACTCTGAGAAAGTCACTTGCCTGTCTCCTAGTCCCCCAAAAAATCTCACTTTAGAAATGATGTCCAGGAAGTGTAGTAGACCCAAAATGACATAGGTAGTAAGCACCCAAAGTGAGGTTTGAATGCAGGTTTTCTAATTCCAGAGCCTTTTCTCTTTCTCTTTCCAGTATAGAAGGGCTGTCATATGAAACAGATTTTAGGTATGTTCTGCCTATTGACTTAAGGCAAAACTAGGAATCATGAGAAGAAATTACAGAGATATTCATTGCACAGTTTCCAAATGAATAATTAAATGTATCATCTAAAAGTGGGATGGGTTGTCCCAGGGCCTCAAAAATATTGATTTCCTGCAAATTAAGGCAACTCTGAGATATGACTACACACCTGTCAGATTGGCTAAGATGACAGGAAAAGATGACAAATGTTGGAGGGGATGTGGGAAAACTGGGACACGATACATTGTTGGTGGAATTGTGAATGGATTCAACCATTCTGGATAGCAATTTCGAGCTATGCTCAAAAAGTTATCAAACTGGGCATACCCTTTGACCCAGTAGTGTTTCTATTAGGCTTATATCCCAAAAAGATCTTAAAGGAAGAAAAGGGACCCACATATGCAAAAATGTTTGTGGCAGTCCTTTGTGTAGTGGCAAGAAACTGGAAACTGAGTGAATGCCCATCAATTGGAGAATGGCTGAATAAATTATGAATATATATATATGAATATATACATATATTAATATCATGGAGTATTATTGTTCTATAAGAAACAGTCAGCAGGATGATTTCAGGGAAGCCTGGAGAGACTTGCATGAACTGATGCTGAGTGAAATGAGCAGAACCAGAAGATCATTATACACGGCAACAACAAGACTATATGATGATCAATTCTGAAGGACATGGCTCTCTTTAACAATGAAATGTTTCAAACCAGTTCCAATTGTTCAGTGAAGAAGGCCATATACACCCAGAGAGAGGGATGTGAAATGTGGACCACAACATAACATTTTCATGCTCTCTGTTGATGTTTGCTTGCATTATGTTTCCCTTCTCAGATTTTTTTTCTTGTAAATCCGATTTTTCTTGCACAGCAAGAAAACTATAAAAATAAGTATTTTGATATGTCAAGTATTTTAACATAATTAACATATAGTAGACTTCCATCTAGCGGAGGGGTGAGGGCTGGTGGGGGGGGAATTTGTAACAGAAAGCTTTGCAAAGGTCAATATTGAAAAATTACCCACACATATGTTTTGCAAATAAAAAGCTTTAATAAAATGAAAAAAGAACAAAGGACAAACAATAAGAGGGAAAAAATATTGATTTTCCTATCCCTAGAAATCTAGCTGCAAAGGTTGAGTGACAGCTTGTTAGACATGTTGTAAATCAATTTTTTCCAGTTTGATTTACACTTGATGTCCTCTAAAATTCCCCTTTAAATCTGATCATGAATTTTCATGTTCTTTAGGTTTGACTATCACCTAAGTATCATAATTTCCATCCCCTCTTTTATCTCAGTTTGGATAACTGTAGATTTTTTAAAAAAAATGTTTAAAAGTCTAACTTACAGATGATTTTAGAAAGGCTTGGAGAAACTTATATGAACTAATGCTAAGTGAAGTGAGTAAAACCAAGAGAATATTGTATTTAGCAACAATAAGATTATGTGATGCTCAACTATGATGGACTTGCCTCTTTTCAACAATGAGTTGTTTCAGGCCAATTTTAATAAACTTATGTTGGAGAGAGCAATCTGTATTCAGAAAGAGCACTGTCAGAACTGAAAGTGAATCACAACACAGTGTTTTCACCTTTTGTTTTTATTTTCTTGCTTTTTTTCTTCCTCAATCTTTTTTCCCTTTTTGATTTTTCTTATGTAGCATGATAAATGTGGAAATAAGTCTAGAAAAATTGCACATATTTAACATATATTGGATTGCTTGTTGTTTAGGGGAGGGAGTGGTAAAAAGTGAGGAGAAAAAATTGGAACACAAGGTTTTGAAAGGATGAATGTGGAAAACTATCTTTGCATGTATTTTGAAAATAAAAAGATGTTATTAAAATGTCTAGTTTACAAAAAGAAGTAATCAAAGATTTTTTAAGGAAGAGAACTTAGGACAATTTAATTTTGAAATGATTCTATTCAGAAAGTGCTTGCCTCTGCAGGCAGGCCAGTGCTCAGAAAGAGAGAGAGAAGGTCCTTTCCCTGGGAAAGCATTAAATTAATAAAACTCTACAATGTAAATAGCTATAAGGCATTCTTAATAAATTAGTCTCGCTCTCTTCCTCTCTGTCTGCAGACTCCAGAAGAATTAGAAGATGATTCAGACTTTGAACAAGAAGACTATGATGTGCGTAGTCGGACCAGTGTCCAGACTGAGGATGACCAGCTTATTGCTGGACAGAGTGCACGGGTAAGTAAAAAGCCAAGACCTTGGCCCACCCTTAAAATACTTTTATGAAAAAAAGCTACATTTTCAACATCATCTTTTTGATTTCACAGGGATTTTTGTGATTGTAAGATAAGAGGCAGGGTAAAATCTGTCCACAATGTTTGTGTTTCTTTCAATAGTTCTTTAGTTTTTTTTTCCCTCTCCAATAGGAGTTAAGAACCCTTTCAGACATAGGGAATTGATGAAAACAAATTGAAATTGTCAAGCAATACAACACATTCTTATACACATTAAATTTTAGTGGGCTAAACCATTTCACTCTCTAATTATGCTAAATAATCCAGGAGCAGAAGCAGAATTAAGCACTCTTTCCCATCCCTATTATCTTTTGGTGCTTACATATTGCCTATGATCTGGGTAGGACAAGCGAATATAATAAAAATGACAATACTACCCAAACTAATTTACTTATTTAGTGCCATACCAATCAAACTCCCAAGAAATTATCTTACAGATCTAGAAAAAATAGTAGCAAAGTTCATTTGGAAAAACAAAAGATCAAGAATTTCAAGGGGATTAATGAAAAAAAAAGGCTGACGATGGTGGACTTGCTGTACCAGATCTAAAACT
>JAJPUD010003674.1:15253-78090 GCA_023553655.1 Myrmecobius fasciatus | reverse complement strand
TTTCTTTTCATGAGTTCATCATATTTACATTTATAGTTATGACAACCATGTATTTTTCCATGCTGTTTCCTTTTATTCTCCCCTCTTCCTTGCTCCTGACCCTTTGTCTTCTCACAAATGTTTTACTTTTTATCACTGCCTTCCTCAATCTACCTAGTTTTTTTGGCAAAGTCCCCTCCTCCATCTATTATCTCCATCCCTTTTTAACTTTCTTATATGGTAAGATAGGTTTTTCTATCCTAATGAGTGCATACATTATTCTCTCTTTGAGTGATTTTTGATGAGAATAAGGTTTAAGATTTGCCCACAATTCCCTCCCTCCATTTTCCCCTATAATAACTCTTTCATAACTCTTTTATGTGGAATAACTTACCCCATTTGATCTACTACCATTTTTTCCAATATAATTTTCCTCTTTTTTGGGGAGGAGGGTAGTTATCATTCAATCTAAGTCACCTTATATCCATACTCTCTGATAATATATATATGTATATATATATATATATATATATATATTCCTTCTATTTATCCATATAGTGATAAGGTTCTTAAGACTTACCACATCACTTTGCCATATAGAAAAATAATTTAGCCTTGTTAAATTTCTAATATTTTGTCTATCTACTTTCTTTTTCACCTTTTTATGTTTCTCTTGAATCTTGTATTTGGAATTTTTTTTAATTTTATATTATTTTTATTCAGCCCTGTTCTTTCAGTTAGGAATGCTTAAAAGTTCTCTCTTTCATCAATTATCCATTTTTCCCCTTTGGAAGATAATATTCAATTTTGCTGAGTATGTAATACTTGGTTGTAATCCTAAATCATTTCCCTCCAATATATCATATTACAATCCTTAAATGGTTCTTTAATATAGAAGCTGCCAAATTTTGTATAATCCTAATCATAGCTCCACGGTATTTGAATTGTTTATTTTTGCTTGCTTACAATACTTCCTCCTTAATCTGGGAGTTCTGAAATTTGTCTATAATGTACCTGGGAACTTTTATTTTGACATCTTTTTCAGGGCATGATTGGTGCATTATTTTATTCTTTTTTTTTCTTTCCAGGTTATATTATATTGGGAGAATATTTTTTTGCATATTTTCTTGAATGATCTAGAATTAGATTACTTAATTTAAAATCAAATTTTAATATCTCTTTCCATAGTCCATTATTGCATGTAATTTTTTTTAATTGCATTAAAATCTGAAAAGGATGCATTTGATATTTCTGCTACACTGCATTTGGTTGTGAGATTTTGTATGTGTGTTTGTGTGTGTAGGTGTCATGTACTGTAGAGGGGAAAAAAAGTTGTATTCCTTTCATTTTCCCTTGAGGCTTTACATGTAGCCTTTTTGATGCTTTTGCCTTCTAAATTTATGCCTTGATCCTTCCTGTCATGATAGTAACTTTCTATAACAAACTACTATTTATTTTGTTTTGTTTTTTGTGCTCATTTTCTTCCTTCTTTTTATTTTTATCAGAGAATTGGACTCTGGTTCTGTTCTGTATTGTCCCCAGTTGTTTTTGTTTGTGTTTAGGTTTTTTTTTTTTTTTTTTTTTTTTTTTTTGTACTGGGCTCAAGGTCTTACTGTTGGCTTTCACTGGAGTTTGATTATTCTTCTGGTTTATATTTGTGGATGAGATTCCCAGTTCACCTCTCCTGAATGTTGAGTTTAGCTTTTGGACTGCTCTAATGTTGGGACTTGCTTCTGGGTTGCAGCAGAGATAGGATCTCTCCTGCTTCCAGTCCCCAGGCTGGGTCTCCCTGTTGCCCAGCCCCAGGATGAGGCCTCACTACTGGCCGCAATGGGGTCAAGACTTTGTTAGTAATCTGTGCTGGAGGTGGGATCGCTGAGGTGGAGTATTGCTGAGCTATGTAGACTTCTTACTTGAATAGGGAGTTGGTGTTTTGTATGAGAATGGGGCTACACTGGAGCACTGTCCCAGCTTTGGAGCATTGCTGTAAAGCCCCCACTTATGAGACTAGCTTATGTTGCTTCTCTTGGAGTTAGATGCACCCCAGTTAAACAGGTCCTTCCTACTATGCTGATAAAATGCTTCCTTGCTTCTAGGTTAATTCTGAGGCAGTTTTATCATTGGTTGGAGGGGAATTTGGGAGGATTTCATAGGGTGCCTTTCTCACTCCTTCATCTTGGCACTAGAAATCAACAATTAAGTTTTTAAGACATGTTTTCTGCCCATGGAGTGAATGAACAAAATGGTGAAAGGCATTGGATTGCAGCAAATAGAAGATAATTGGAGATAATATTGAGAAGATTTGAAAATAACCATGTAAGAAACTTCAAACTGTAAGTAAAAAAAAAAAGTTAAAGTTCTGATTTGAAGCAAAATATGAAAGGTCATCATTCCACATCACATTTGAACAATTATAGTACTTTCTGATAACTCTCTCTGCATCAAGTCACTTCTTATTCCCAGTTTGTTCCTTTCTCAACTGGCAGGATCCTTTTTTATTTCAAGTGTCACTATCTCAATCTTTTACCTGATAAACTCAAATGGTTCACTATTACTTCCAGAATCAAATAAAAAAAACTTTCTGTTTGACTTTTAAAGCCATTATAATTTATAATTATAATATTTTTACCCTATTCTATATCCATTACATATTATTTTCACTTTTGTACTCTATGATCCAGTTACACTGGAATCCTTGTTACTCCTTAACTTTCTTACTCTATGCTTTTTTAATGGATATCCCTTATATTGTCCAACTCCAATATAAATGTCCAACAGCATTATAAGGAATGCTGTACCTCCTCAATTCTACCTTCTAAGTCAGGTCACCCTGATTTCAACTCTCCCTCTATAAGATTCCTGAGTGCACTAAGGGCAGGAATCATTTTTCCCTTTTATTGTTCTGTATCAATCAATTGCGTTAACAAATACTTGTTGAGTTAACTTGATTCTAGTTTGCTATAGTATATCACTTTCACACTGTCAATATGCCACTCTACGTTATTGCCTTCAAATTGTTCCATACTTGATGAAAACTACATGCCTTTACTATCATTTTCCACCTTTTCATTTCTATTTGGATCCATTCCATTTTTTGTCAACCCCAAGTCAATTTAGTAATTCTTTATTCTCTTAGCCTGTGTTGTGTGCCCAATGGAACCTTCCTGGATTCTGAACAAGCTCCCTTATGTTCCTGAACTGTTCTATCCACTCTATTTCTGTCTCATGTAGACTGTGAGACCTTACAACTTTCTCATTGGTCAAACTCTTTCTTTCAGTCTTCCTAATTCTGAATCAGAATGAGTGATTTTTTTCATGCCCAATAAGCTTTCTTCCTTTTTTTAAAAATCTAAATAATATGTTGATTCTATGATATATCTATCCTGGTCCAATTCTCTATAGACTTTCAAGTCATTCTTCATCCTCATTCATTTGAGACTACATGGTACCATGAAAGAGCTTAACATTTGGAGCCAGCGAATTTAGGTTCAAATATTGCTTCTGTTATTTAACATCAATGTGACCATAGAAAAACAACTTAACCTGTCAGTATCTCAATTCTTATATTTGCAAAAAGATAAATTTGGATTATATAACTTCTAAAGTCCCTTCCAACTCCAAAGTTATGCTTGCATTATCCTATGACTAACTTCCTGACCCATGGTCTTCCACTTTATTTAAATCAAATGACATAATATTGAGATTAAGTAAAATAATATGTGCAAAGTGCTTAGCAAACTTTATAACACTATATATATGCTAGTTATTGTCTTTATCATATTTTATTATTATACTTACTATAAAAATCAGTAGTTTCAGCCCTCCTCATTATATTTGCTGGACCTAGACATGACTAAGCTTTACCTTCAAATCTCATCCAGAAATCCACCTTACCATTCTTATCATCTGCTTGCTGGCATAAACATCCTCAATTAAAGTTTGAGTGGACACATGTTCAAATGACAAATAAAACTACAACCTTCAGAAATTGTCTGTTGGCTAGATAGAATCATAGATTAAGCTCTGGAAAACACCAGAGAATCCATCTATTCCATATCTCTCATTCTACATATGAGCAAATACATCCCCAGAGAAGTAATTTATTCAGTCATACACACAATCATGAGCTCACAAATTGCAGAGTATTTTAAAGATTACAAAACATTTTGCCATATTATCTCAGGTCTCACTACAATTTTAGTAATTAGTTATTATTACCTATGTTATTTAAATTTTGTAGATTAGGAAACAAGCTAGTGAGGTGAAGGAAACTATCCTGGCTCACACAGGTTATAGGAACAGAAGAAATGGGATTTGAATACAGGTCCTCTGACTCCAAATTCAAGTAGGGCTCTCTCTATAATACTTTTATATTCATATAACAAAACTTTATAACAAAAACTTAAAAACAAGAAAGCTGATTAAAATAAGGACTTTCTTGGACTATAGCTGAAAAACAGGAAAATAACCAATCTAGTAAGTCAGCCTCATGGAAACCTTCATTTAGACCACTTGCTTCCTTTCTTAACAAAGGCACAATTTGGTAATTCATATAGAAGATCAAATAAATTCACAAAAGAGAAAATATGGGGGGCAGGGCTTGCCAAAAGGGTTGTTTAAGATCAAACATAAAACTGAACGAACTGGTGGTTGGATTGACTGTTTTGAGCTGTTGCATGGATGCACTGACCAGTCAATTTGGGGTAGACCAGAACTTAGTTTCATAGCCTTGAATCTTCAGGGCAAAACAGTATTTTTTCCCCAAACATTTTGGGATCATCATGAGGATATTAGTATCATGTAGCAGAAATAGCACTGGACTTATAGTCAAGAAAATTGGATTAAATTATATCTTCTGGTTCAAAATTCTATGATGTTGTGAAGGAGTTTTGATTAACTCCACTGCAAAAGCAAATAAATGACGTCCCAGATTGATTGTATGAAGTCTACATTGGCCACATCACATAGCAATTCAATTCAATTCAGTCCAATGCAATGCAATTCAATTGCAGCAAGCATTTCTTAAAAGTTAACTATAAGCCACACAATATTCCTGGCACTGAGAACAGGACAAAAATAGAAATCAAAACAGCAAAAAAAAAAAAGTAAAACTTAGTCCTTGCCTTCAAAAAATTTATATTCTCTTATTAATTGCCATGTTTGGCAACCCTACTATCTACTACCAAGACAATGATTTTTTTAATTACTTGGATGTTTTTTACCTGAATATAATATCACCAAAAGTGATAGAGAGAGTAGAATTCCAAATTTGCTGAGTTGCTTTGAATAGCTTTGAGGTCCTTCATGTGGTCTGTGTAATCAACTTGCAACAGAAGGCATGTGTTATTGAGTCAGCCTAATTTTAGAAATGCAATTATATCATGTCAAGCCAGAGATGGGGGATTGATACTGTTAAGTTGGAAATAAGATGATGCCTTTAATTCCTTATAAGTACATGAGCTTGGAAATGGACTCTTTGATCAGGGAGTGAGGTTGACTTGGAAAAAAAATTATAAAGTTGGTAAAATGTGCCTATGTCAATGACTTTTGTATTGACCCTCTCTCAACTTTAATCTTTTTGCTTTTTTCTCCCAAAGCATCACTTCTGCTTCCCATTTCTACCTGACTTCACTGTTAGGTGCTAACTGATAATCTTAATACATTGTCTTTTCCAGGTTTCAAAACACAAACAAAACCGAAAAGCACATTCAATTGGGAAATTATTTAAAATCATACTTGAGGCAGGTGCTCAAGTTATAGGATAAGAGGTTTAGAGCTGGGAAAGAGCTTATTGGTTATTTATCTTAACTTGTTAGCCTGATTCCTCCTCTGTAAAATGAACTGGAGAAGGAAATGGAGAGTCACTCCACTATCTTTGCCAAGAAAATTCCAAATGAGCACACAAAGAGTTGGGCAAGACTCAACAATAACAACTGTGTCTGTCCAAGCGTGACATTTTACAAAGAAGGAAACTGAGATAGAGGTGAAGTGACTTGCCTAAGGTCACATGGATAGTAAAAGGCCTAAGTCAAACCTAGATTTGACCCTGTTTTCATTGGATCAGGCTGACTTCAGAGAAACAAATGAATTGGTAATAAAAAAAATTTAAATTGTGGAGGGTCAACTTTCTCCTGCTTCCCTTCAATCAAAAAGATAAGACCACATAAATGATTATCATGTCTATTTCTAAGCTCTTTCCTATCCCTGAGATTTGAAAACATTTAGATCAGTGATGGCCTCTGAATGTCAGGTGAATGAACTAGAGTAAAATCCCACCATCGGTAGGTCTTAAATCTGCTCATGCTTAAGAGAAAATTTTGGAACTGTTAACAGCCTCTATTAGCCTGCTACTGAACAGCAGAGCCTCCTGACCCTTAAAGAACTCCTAAGTGTTGTAAAGGAATGCCCACACATTTTTCCTCTCTCTCTCTCCATTTTTTCTCTCACTTTTTTCTTCATTTTTTCTTCCTTTTACTTCCTTCTTTTTTCCTTTCCCTTTACTTTCTTTTTTCCTTCTTTTCTTTTTTCTTTCTTCTCTCTTCTGTTTTTCTTTTTTCTTCTTTGCTTCTTCCTTTTACTTTCTTCCTACTTCCCTTGCCCCTTCCATTAATTACTCCATCCCTCTATCATTTACCTCTCATTATTTCTTTTCTCAGTTGCTTTCTCTCTTCTTCCCTCCTTCTTTTCCTTTTTTCCTACTTTTTATATTTCCTCTCTCTCTTTCCTTCCCTTTTCCCTGTCCTTCTTTCCTTGCTTCCTTCTTTTCTTTCTTCCTTCCTTCCTTCCTTGCTTGCTTCCTTCTTTCTTTCTTTCCTTCCTTCTATCTTTCTGACTAAATGACCCTGTCTTGCTCAAGTTGTAATTGCAAAAACTAGTCAAGGGCACACTGTACACTGATAAGTATGAAAACTTTGAGCTACTTTGTTTCTTACCTGGGACACTTAATTTCTCCTTAGACAATACCTATGGTTTCCCTACTCCCAGGAATAGGGATCATTTAATGCTGAACTTAGTGGACGGTGATTGATTTACCCCTCTCAACTCAGAAGTGTTGAACTCAAGTGAGCCTCCAGCCTCCCTGGTTTCTTCAAGTTTTCAGGAGAGCTCTACCTTCTACAAAAAAAAAAAAAAAAGCCTTCCCCAGTCTTTCTTAATATTAGTACACTTATTTGAGTAATATGCTCTAATTGAGCCTGCATTTATTCTATTGGTAGAGATGCTTTTTTATTAACATATTTCTCCCTATTAAATTATAAACTCCTTAGAGCAGGGAGTGTTTTATTCCCCCTTTCTTTTTTTTGCCTGGCCCATAGTAGGCACATAGTAGGTGCTTAATGCTATTCAACCTCAACATCCCCAGGAACAATGATTTCAGGCTGGTCCCACCATGCCCAAATTTTCACCTGCTTTTTGCCAATAGACAGTCTGACTATCAAACTCAGAATGATGATCTTCTGTGTTGATGACCTGGCTGCTGCCAGCATTCAATCAGTATTTATGTGTAGTGCCTCTGAACAAGACAGTTCTCTTATAAGCTTGTCTCTTATTTATTCTGCTGAGCTACTCTATTCCTGCAGTGTTTATTGACAGCTTACCTTTACCCTTGTCACTAGTCCTGGGACATTTTTCTTGTTCATTGTGTCCCAAGGAGGTTTGGATCTTTGGCTGAAACTAGCTGAAGCCTCTGCCTACATAGGAAAGAGAGAGATTCAAGAGGAGTTTTGAAGCTGTCAAACTTCTTGATTAGTAGCTCCAGATAAGTTTAGGTAAATTTGTATGTGACAGTATTATCCTAAACTTTCACATGAATCTAATATCACAAAAATTTTGAGTTATATGTAGTCAGTGCAACATTTAATGACCAACTCTCAAAAAAGTACATGCTATATGCTTTTACATTTAATTTCCATTTTTAAAATTTTTCTCTATCACTTTCTTAAGTCCAGCAAATCAACACAATGATAATTCAGGCTCTGATCTGTAGTATTTTTGGTTGCCAAAATTTAAATGCTCATAATGAAATTTTAACAGTTGACTCTTAGGTGACTTACAGCATACTCCCTGCTTCAACAGGACCTAAACAGTCCTTCAAGTTCACCGCCAACCAACCTGACAAGTGGTCAAATTACATTTGCTTACCACCTTCAAATAATAACCAAGCTTCAAAAGTAGCCCATCCTGCTGTGAGATACTTCCAATTGTTAGAATTTTTCCCCCTTGGCATTAAACTTAAATTGTTATCTCTGAAGCTCCTAGCTTTTGTATCTCTTCCCTCTTGAGCCAAATAGAACTAGTATAATCCTTCTTTCTCATAATAGCTTTTCCAATACTTAAAGAAAGAAGGCAGAGATTCCAGGGGAGCTAGAGCTCAACCCCCTGTGAAGATCCTATTCACTGACAAAAAAAATTGGTCTTGAAAAAATAATGTGGGCTCTGCATGGGTGTATGTAGTTTTTTAGACTATGTTCCCATGATGTTTAAAGAGCTCATTGAAAAGTAAAACATTCGAAAGGGGCGGAGCCAAGATGGCGAACTGCAGACAGCTTTCTCTGTGAACTCCTTTGGGACCTTCCCTCAAACCCAGACAAAGTGAGCCTTCGAACTGGTTTGTGAGTGAAGGCTTTGCCAAACATTTGGACTACAACGCACTTCTATCAAAAATCTACCTTGAAAGAACTCCAGAGAAGGTTAGCCTCAGGGGAAATCGGCCGCTGGTCGCGATCAGACTCCAGCCGGGGCGGAAGTCAGGGCTGTGATAGAGGGGCAGATTTTGGGCACCCAGGAAGCCCCTGGGAGACGCCTGGGCCACTTTGCTCTGCTTGCGGGCAGGTGCTTTGACAGATCTGCCTTTGGTAAAGGGTGGATCGAGAGCAGCTGAAAACGTGGTCCTAGTGCGAATCTAGCCCGACCAGCCACAGACCTGAAGTCAACTCGGCAAACTGCCCCAGGGCAAATACAAATCGTTGCAGTTTTCTCTGTTTTTGACCAATATCCCAACTTTAAACCATGAGCAAGAAGCAGAAGAGAGCTCTCACCATAGAAAGCTTTTACGGAGAAAAAATAGAACAGTCCCCAGATCCTGACATTATGAAAACAATCCCAGATGAAGCCACAAAGGCAGACTAAAGTTGGTCTCCCTTTCAGAAGGCTTACCTGGATGATTGCATTAAGAAACACAAAAGAGAGCTAGAAGAAGAATGGGGAAATAAATTGAGATCAGGGCAACAAAAATATCAAAAACTGGAAAATAGGACTGGTGAATTGGAAAAAGAAAACAGTTCATTGAAAAACAAAATTGGTGAATTGGAAAAAATCACCAACTCACTGGAAAATAAAAATGGTGAACTGAAAAACAAAATTGGTTAATTGGAAAAAGACAACAATTCACTGAAAAACAAAACTGGTGAATTGGAAAAAGACAACAATTCACTGAAAAATAAATCTGGCAAAATGGAAAAAGAATCCATTGAATCAAGAAACTCAATTGGCCAGCTACAAAAGGAGCTAAAAAAGATAACTGAAGGAAATAATACTTTAAAAATTAAAATTGAACAAATAGAAGTAAATGACTCAATAAGACTTCAAGAATCAGTTAAACAAAAACAAAAAGTGAAAAAATAGAAGAAAATATGAAATATCTCCTAGGAAAAACAACTGACTTGGAAAACAGATCCAGGAGAGACAATTTAAGGATTATCGGACTCCCTGAAAGCCACGATGAAAAAAAGAACCTGGATGCTATCTTCCAGGAAATCATGAAAGAGAATTGCCCTGATGTTTTATAATCAGAAGGCAAAATTGGCATTGAAAGAATTCACCGATCACCTCCAGAAAGAAACCCCAAAATTAAAACCCCAAGGAATATCGTGGCCAAATTTCAGGACTATTGCACCAAGGAAAAGATATTGCAAGCAGCTAGAAAGAAACAGTTCAAATACCAAGGAACTGTCATTAGAATTACACAGGATCTGTCAGCTTCCACTTTAAAGGATCGAAGGGCCTGGAACCAGATATTCTGAAAGGCAAAAGAACTTGGATTATAGCCAAGAATAAGTTATCCAGCTAGAATGAGCATCATCTTCCAGGGAAGAAGATGGTCATTCAATGATACAGGAGAATTTCACCTATTTCTAATGAAAAGACCTGATCTGAACAAAAAAAATTGACCTCCAAGTAGAGAACTCAAGAAAAGCATAAAAAAGTAAAAAGGAAGACTCTTGAGAACTATATTTCTACTATAGGTATCCTTTAAAGAATGGCAGTATAGTTTGATTTTTCTTTGATAATAATGGAAAAGAAATTAGAGGTGGAAGGGATACCATACTGAAAAAGAAAAAGGGGGGAGGGGGGAAAGGAGGCAAAATAAAGTAAAAATAAAGGAGGTAAAATAAGTCAAAATCTCATAAAGAGACATAGAAGATCTAATATAATTGAGGGAAAGAAGGGAGGGCGATGAGTATTGTGTAAACCTTACTCTCACTAGATTGGACTCTAAGAGAGTATATCAGACACATTTGGCTTCAAAGAAAGACCTGACCCTCCTTGTGGGAAGGTAGGAGGGAGGGGAGAAAAGGAAAGGGATAAACTAATAGAAGGATTAGGGGAAAGGTATAAAGGGGAGGGACGGACTCTAAAGGGAGGAGGATTATTGGTGGGAGGTTGTCATCAAGAGCAAAGTACTGGGGAGGGGGGAAGGGAGAGAGGGGAAAGGGAAGAGAAAATCATAACTCTGGGTAAATAAGATGGCAGGGAATACAGATATAGTTATTTTAACTGTGAATGTGAATGGGATGAACTCTCCCATAAAACAGAAGCGGGTAGCAGACTGGATTAAAAGCCAGAATCCTACAATATGTTGTTTACAAGAAACACATCTAAAACATAGAGATACATACAGAGTGAAGGTAAAGGGCTGGAGAAGAATCTTCTATGCTTCAGGTGAACAAAGAAAGGCAGGGGTAGCAATCCTTATCTCGGATCAAGTAAAAACAAAAATAGATCTAATTAAAAGAGATAAGGAAGGAAACTACATTTTACTAAAGGGTTCCATATACAATGAAGCAGTATCAATACTTAACATATATGCACCAAGTGGCATAGCATCCAAATTCCTAGAGGAGAAGTTAAGAGAGATGCAAGGAGAAATAGACAGTAATACTATACTAGTGGGAGATCTCAACCTTGCTCTCTCAGAATTAGATAAATCAAATTCCAAAATAAATAAGAAAGAAGTTAGGGAGGTTAACAAAAGGCTAGAAAAGTTAGGTATGATAGATCTCTGGAGGAAATTGAATGGTGATAGAAGGGAGTATACTTTTTTCTCAGGGGTTCATGGAACTTATACAAAAATTGATCATGTGTTAGGGCATAAAAACCTCAAAATCAAATGCAGAAAAGCAGAAATAGTAAATGCATCCTTCTCAGATCATGATGCAATAAAACTCACATGTAATATAAGGCCAGGAGAAAATAGACCACAAGTTATTTGGAAATTAAATAATCTAATCCTGAAGAACGAATGGGTGAAAAAGCAAATTATAGACAAAATTGAAAATTTCATCCAGGAGACTGACAACAATGAGACAACATAACAAAATTTGTGGGACACGGCTAAAGCAGTTATAAGGGGTAATTTTATATCTCTAGATGCTTACTTGCGTAAAACAGAGAAAGAGAAGATTAATGAACTGGGCTTACAATTAAAAAAGCTAGAAAAAGACCAAATCAAAAACCCTCAATTAAATACCAAATTGGAAATTCTGAAAATTAAAGGGGAGATCAATAAAATTGAAAATAAGAAAACTATTGAATTAATAAATAAAAGTAAGAGTTGGTTTTATGAAAAAACCAACAAAATAGATAAGCCTTTAGTTAATTTGATTAGAAAAAGAAAAGAGGAAAATCAAATTATTAGTCTCAAAAATGATAAGGGAGAACTTTCCTCCAATGAAGAGGAAATTAGAGTAATAATTAGGAGTTTCTTTGCCCAACTTTATGCCAATAAATTTGATAATGTAAATGAAATGGAGGAATATCTACAAAAATATAGATTGCCCAGATTAACAGAAGAGGAAATAAATTATTTAAATAGCCCTATTTCAGAAAAAGAAATAGAACAAGCTATTAATCAACTCCCTAAGAAAAAATCTCCAGGGCCAGATGGATTTACATGTGAATTTTACCAAACATTCAAAGAACAATTAATCCCAATACTATATAAACTATTTGAAAAAATAGGGAAAGAAGGTGTACTACCAAATTCCTTCTATGACACAGATATGGTGCTGATAGCTAAACCCGGTAGGGAGAAAACTGAGAAAGAAAACTATAAACCCATTTCCCTAATGAATATTGATGCAAAAATTTTAAATAAGATTTTAGCAACAAGATTACAGAAAGTCATTCCCAGGATAATACATCATGACCAAGTAGGATTTATACCAGGAATGCAGGGCTGGTTCAATATTAGGAAAACAATTAGCATAATCAATTATATCAATAACCAAATTAATAAAAACCATATGATTATCTCCATAGATGCAAAAAAAGCCTTTGATAAAATCCAACACCCATTCCTATTAAAAACACTGGAGAGTATAGGAATAAATGGGCTTTTCCTTAAAATGATTAGTAGTATCTACTTAAAACCTTCAGCAAGTATCATATGTAATGGAGTCAAACTAGAACCATTCCCAATAAGATCAGGAGTGAAACAAGGCTGTCCACTGTCACCATTATTATTTAATATTGTCTTAGAAATGTTAGCTTTGGCAGTAAGAGAAGAAAAAGAGATTAAAGGAATTAGAGTAGGTAATGAGGAAACCAAATTATCACTCTTTGCAGATGACATTATGGTATACTTAGAGAACCCTAGAGACTCAACTAAAAAACTACTAGAAACAATTCACAACTTTAGCAAAGTTGCAGGATACAAAATAAATCCACATAAATCATCAGCATTTTTATACATTACCAATAAAGTTCAGCAGCAAGAGATACAAAAAGAAATTCCATTCAAAATAACTGTTGATAGTATAAAATATTTGGGAATTTATCTGCCAAGAGATAGTCAGGAACTATATGAACTAAACTACAAAACACTTTCCACACAAATCAAATCAGACCTAGTCAATTGGAAAAACTTAAAATGCTCATGGGTAGGACGAGCGAATATAAGAAAAATGACAATACTACCCAAACTAATTTACTTATTTAGTGCCATACCAATCAAACTCCCAAGAAATTATGTTACAGATCTAGAAAAATAGTAGCAAAGTTCATTTGGAAAAACAAAAGGTCAAGAATTTCAAGGGGATTAATGAAAAAAAAGGCTGACGATGGTGGACTTGCTGTACCAGATCTAAAACTATATTATAAAGCAGCGGTCATCAAAACCATTTGGTACTGGCTAAGAAATAGAGTAGTCGATCAGTGGAATAGGATAGAATCACAAGACAAACTAGGCAATAACTATCGCAATTTGGTTTTTGATAAACCCAAAGACCCCAGCTTTTGGGATAAGTATTCACTATTTGACAAAAACTGCTGGGAAAACTGGAAACCAGTGTGGAAGAAATTAGGGCTTGACCCACATCTAACACCACATACCAAGATAAGATCTAAATGGGTTCATGATCTGGATATAAAGAGTGATACTATAAGTAAATTAGAGGAATGTAATATAGTTTACCTCTCAGACCTATGGAGATGGAATAAATTTATGTCCAAAGAAGAACTGAAACTCTTAATTGAAAACCAGATAGATAACTTTGACTATATTAAGTTAAAAAGTTTTTGTACAAACAAAATCAATGCAGACAAGATTAGGAGGGAAGCAATAAATTGGGAAATCATCTTTACATTTAAGGGTTCTGATAAAGGTCTCATCTCTAAAATATATAGAGAATTGTCTCATATTTATAAAAATTCAAGCTATTCTCCAATCAATAAATGGTCAAAGGATATGAAGAGACAATTTTCAGAGGATGAAATTAAAACTATTTATAGTCATATGAAAAGGTGCTCCAAATCATTGTTGATCAGAGAAATGCAAATCAAGACAACCCTGAGGTACCACTTCACACCTGTCAGATTGGCTAAAATGACAGGAAAAGTTAATGATGAATGTTGGAGGGGTTGTGGGAGGGCTGGGACACTGATGCATTGTTGGTGGAGCTGTGAACGGATACAGCCATTCTGGAGAACAATTTGGAGCTATGCTCAAAAAGTTATCAAACTGTGCATACCCTTTGACCCAGCAGCATTTCTATTGGGCTTATATCCCAAAGAAATCATAAAAGAAGGAAAAGGCCCCACATGTGCAAGAATGTTTGTGGCAGCCCTTTTTGTAGTGGCTAGAAACTGGAAATTGAATAGATGCCCTTCAATTGGAGAATGGCTGAATAAATTATGGTATAGGAATATTATGGAATATTATTGTTCTGTAAGAAATGACCAGCAAGATGATTTCAGAGAGGCCTGGAGAGACTTACATGAACTGATGCTGAGTGAAATGAGCAGAACCAGGAGATCATTATATACGGCAACAACAGTACTATATGACGATTAATTCTGATGGACATGGCTCTCTTCAACAATGAAATGTTTCAAACCACCTCCAATTGTTCAGTGAAGAAAGCCATATACACCCAGAGAGAGGGATGTGAAATGTGGACCACAACATAGCATTCTCATACTCCTTGATTGACGTTTGCTTACATTGTGTTTCCTTTATCTGATATATCGTTTGTGTAGATAAGATTTTTCTTGCACAACAATGATAAGTTTGGAAATATGTATACATATATTCGATTTGCCAATATTTTAACATAATTAACATGTAGTGGATATCCTGCCATCTAGGGGAGGGGTGGGGAGTTGGGGGGAAAAATTTGTAACGGAAAGCTATGTAAGGATTATTGTTGAAGAATTACCCACACATATGTTATGCAAATAAAATAAAATTAAATTAAAAAAAAAAAGTAAAACATTCAACTAATAAGATAATTTTCTTCCTTATTGGTAGATGAGGAATTAGATTTTTTTGTTTCTTTGCTGACCTGAATGGTATAATAAAATTGATAGTTTACAGTCTTTTTCACATATCTAATCTCATTTGAGCCTAGTAACAACCTTGTGTGGCCTGTGCTATGGGTATTATTATATTCTTTTTTTTTTGCAAATGAAGAAAGTGGAAGTCATGAGAATTTGTAATTTGTCCATGGTAATTCAACTGGCAAATCTCAGATGGGAAATTTCAGCCTAGTTTCCTGAATTCAAGTTCAACATTCTGTTCCAATATCCAAGTTCAACATTCTAAACTCCCATTTCATACTCATGTAGAAAGAAGTTGTACTTCCCTGTATATAGTCAGTATACCTTGTCTGTTCTGAAGATCTTGCCACTTGTCTTTCATGCTGACCCATTCAGTGGCCTTTTTGCTCATTTAATTACTTTCTTTCTCTTTCTCTCTTTCTCTCTCTCTCTCTCTCTTTCTGTCTCTGTCTCTCTGTCTCTCTCCATTATTTAGCTATTCATTCATTCATTTAGTTACTCATTCATTAATTCATCTATTTATTTAATTCATGTATGTATTTACTTAAGGCAGAAGTAGAATTTTATCTCTTCTCTTATTTTATTATGTATGGCTTATGGAACTGAACATTGTTCTTGACATGAGGAGCATTGAAAACCAAACATTTTAACCAGAATTTGAGTAATGTAGTCCTCCTTTGAATGTATCTTATTGATAACCAATCAGGATGCAGCCCAAAGCCAAAAAATGTTTTGATGTGTTAGCAATTGTAAGAGGGGACTTTCTTTCTCTTTGGTCCCTTCACTTGACCTCCTGAGTAGAATCAAATAAATTATTTTTTTTATGGAACTCCCAAAAAGAGCAATACAAGATTACATTTGGAAAAATGAAGAAGTATCATTTATAGTTCCCTCTTTTACTGAGAGGATTAGATGAGGGCTCTTTGCAATAAAACACATGTATTGTTATGAGGAAAAATATTCTCTATTCTTCCCATCTGCCTTCCATGTGTACTATAGAATGTGAGAGCTAGAAGGGGCTCTGGAGATAACCCAGTTCAGAATTCTCATTTTAGAAATGTGGAGGCTAATTAAGGACATGAGGAATAAATCAAGTGATTTATTCATTTAGCTAGGGAGTTAGAAGAGTTGGGCTGAGAACCCAGTACTAGTGGCTCCCAGTTCTTTTCACAACACCACTCTCAAGACAAAGAAGAAAGTTCTAGATATAAGGTATAAAATAGGATGATAACTGATTTAAATACAAATAAAAATAGTATCCCTCTATCTAATGAATAACCCATAAAAAAAAAAGCAAACGTATTTATCCGAGTTTGACAATGTCCATTCATACAAAAGTGTAGTCAATCAATGAGCAACAAGTAGTGAATTCAGGTATAGTAATTGACAGATGTCATGTATTTTAAATACCAAACAAGTAAATAATCAATAGCCCTTGGTTCTGGATCTTATCTTCCTTAAGAGAATTTTGAGAGTTTTAAGGAACTACTCAAAAATCATCTAATCTAAACTGTACTGGAAAAATAATATGTCATAACTGATCAATGGTCCTCTAGTCTTTGCCTGAAGACTTACAAAGACTGGAAAAATTATTCTTCTCAGAAATAAATAGTTCTAGTATGAAAATGTTACTTTTAAAATTATGCACCTGAAATCAAGCTTAAATGTTCATGTTCTCAACTTCTATCCATTGCTGTTAGTTCTATCCTCTGGAGTCAAAGAGAATGGGTCACATCTTTCCTTCTCATAACAGCTTGTAAAATAATTATAGAGAGTTATCTCTGTCACACCTACACCAGAATACCTTTTCTCTTGGCTAAATAAACTCAGCTTCTTTAACCAGTCATCATATGGTTAGGATTTATAAGACCCTTCAAGCTGATAATTTTCCCATCCCAGACTATCCTTTTTTTTTGGTCAGTGTCCTTCATAAATGTCATACTGGATCCTCAAACTCTCCCTAAGAATCCAATTGTGCTCTTATCACAGCAGAATGCAGTGGCACTGTGATCTCCTTGTTCCTGGAAGTGGTTCTTCTTTGTTCAGGGCTATAATTGATTTCCACCTTCCTTTAATCTGCCTAATTCATAATACTAATCATAAAAGAAATTGGTGTTTCAGTATAGAAAGACTATCTTCCTGGGAGTAGCAAAAAATACAAAACTTGTATATATAAGTTGCTATTGCTGCTAAATCCTGAGAAACACTAAATCCCCATTTTCCAGTGATAGTATTTGGATATTATGAATATGTGGGGGCACTCCCAGAATGCCCATAGTATTGAGAAGAAATGCTGGACAGTTTCATTTTCTTCTGGCCATTGGGGAAAAAAACCCTCACATTATCATATTTCCTTAGGTCCAAGAAATAAACATTTTCTGTTTCACTTCGTGTGATTGTTGCCTGAATTATTATATATATAAAAAATTTTTGGACAGAATGACTTTAATATGTTAACATTTCAAACTGCTGAGTTACATTGATAAGCCCTAATTAAAACTCATGTCTTGCATTCTAATTTGATTAACTTGCAAATTTCCCCAGTTTGTGATCTACTGTTTATAGATAACTTTTTTTCTTAATTTCAGTTTTGGGAAAGGTCAGTTATGAATTTTTAAAAGGCAAGAACATTTTAACCATATTCAGTGGAAAAAACTATTCAATAAAAGTGATATTAATAAGATAAAATGTAATAATACTTGTACCTAAGCCACATATCATTAAGTATATTATGTGGGGTGAGGACCCCTAGAATCCTATAGATTTCCTGGTAAATCAATTTTCTGCAAAAATCAATTTCTCAGGGGGATCATTCAGAGTGAATTCATGGAGAATTTTGGACAATGTCAGTAATTCCCCTTGTGCTTTTTTGAGTCCATCAGAGAAAAAAATTGGTAGTGAATAAAAAGTGAGTCAAAATACTTGTCAGCCCAACTGTTCCTGACTCTATTCCTGAACTATGACCTAATGTTATCAAATTAGCAATCTGGCAAGTGCTTAATGTGTACCATCTATAAGCTCAGAAATGTGGATTAAGAGAAAAGATGATTCTTTCCTGGAAGGGGATGACTGGTTAGTTGGGAGTTAAACTTGCTGACTTGAAAATTATAAAATATTCAATTCATTCCAATAAGCACTTAAGAACATTAGGCACTTGGGATACACATTTTGTAACTCATCCCCAATCCAACCTCCATGATGCTTTGGTGATAAAAAGGTCAAAGGAAAAACAAAATAACTGCCTTCAGGTGATACACATTCCAGTAGAATTCAATATTTAAATTCATGAGTTTATGCAGGGGAATCTTGGGAGAAAAGAGAGAGCAGTAACAATTATGGGACCAGGCAAAGCTTTCTAGAGGAGATGACGTGTTTATTGAGCTTTGAAGGAGAGGGATTCTGTAGGAAATCCTGTAATTAAATATTATATCAGGTGATATAAATCATTGCCATAGATTAGGGAAGGGAGTTATTTCGATGAGTTTGCTAGCTAACCCTCCAATCATCCTAATGAAAACTTTGTAATTGAGAGTGGTACTCTGAATAATCTCAATGTAAACAGTTATTACAAATCCCATGAAGAATAAAAAAGCCTTAGTGAGTGTTTTAGGCTATGGAGTTAATGAGGCATTGTGATATAGTGATATAGTCTTATTTGTATCTGGACTTTGACTTGGATACTTCTTGTCTATGGATCTGTGGGCCTCGGTTTCCTTAAGTATAACACAAGAAAATTATACTACATGATGTCTTCTACTTCTAAATTTATTATCTTATGATCTATGACTCTACAACCTGCCAACATTAAATAAAACATTACTTCCTTCTTACCATATGATAGACAAAAGAACAAGCAAATTTGATGATTACTATCTATTCTGATATTGAGTAACTTGAGCCCATGTCTCTTAAGGTTATCTCAGTTTTCACTGTCCCATTCTATATTTCCCTAAGAAGCTTAAATCATTTAAACAATATATGATTTCCGCATCTGACTACCCTATTCAGTCACCTCCAATGGCTCCCTATTATTTCCTGGAAAACACAATAAATCACCATAAACTCTTCTGTTTATCTTTCAAAGCCTTCATCAGCTGGCCCTAACCTAACATTTTCCTTTTTCTGCCTTATAGTTCCCTCTACCTTCACTCAGAGATCCAGCAAAAAATAAAAAATAAAAATAAATAAAATAAATGGCATCCTCCTTTAATCTCCTGTCTCTGAGTCTTTGCACTGGAGTTTCTTTCATGTCTGGAATGTATTCCCTCCTCATATTCCTCTCCCAGAGGCCCTCTATTCCTTCAAAATAAAGATCTAATTCTCCCTTCTGTGGGAAGTTTACTGTCCTGTTGGTGCCTTCCTTTATTCTCTCCATAACAACAACAAGAAGTACTCTACTATTACTAGTACTAGTACTACTAGTACTAAAAGTACTAATACTACTACTACTGTAACTACAACTACTACTATTATACCACTACTACTATGCCATTCATCCTCTTCCTCCTCTTCCTACTTCCTACTCTTCCTATTACATCACTACTACTATGCCATTTATCTTCTTCCTACTTCCCACTCTTCCTATTACTCCTAATACTGCTACTATACTACTCCTACTACTGCTATTATAATACTATTACTATTTCTATACTCCTACTACTACTACTATTATTAAACTCCTCCCTCTCCTCCTCCTATTACTCCTACTCCTATTATTGTACTACTCCTACTTTTACTACTCTATTACAACTACTACTATTCTACTATTCTTACTACTCTTATTCATTCTATACTACTATACTACTGCTACTACTGCTATTACACTACTATTACTATTACTATACTCCTCCTCCTCCACCTCCTAAACTACTCTTACTCTTACTATTCCTGTTATTCCTACTCCTACTTTTACTAACTCTACTACACTACTACTATTCTACTACTCTTACTACTCTTATTTGTGCTATACTACTATACTACTCCTACTACTGCTACTATACTATTACTTTTACTATACTCCTACTCCTATTACTAAACTCCTCTTCCTCCTCCTATTGTTCCTACTTCTACTACTGTACTACTATTTTTACTACTCTACTACTCTTACTTCTACTATACAACTATACTACTACTATTACTATTCTTACTACTACTACTACTACCACCACCACCACCAAAACCACCACCATCACATACTTAATTTCTTTGTATTTATCATCTTTATGTTTTTCTGTAATATTTCTTTATGCATTTCTGGCCACAATCAATTATTAAATTTGTGACCCTAAACAAAATCACTTAACATTTTCCTACTTCAGTTTTTTTCATCTGTAAAATGTGCTAGGAAAGAAAAGGGCAAATCACTCCAATTTCTTTGGCAGGAAAACATTAAATACTGTCATGAAGTTCAGACAGGACTGAAAATGACTAAGTGATAATAACCATAAGTCCTTGGATGGGTTACATTGAGCTTTGACAATAGCACTCCTGACTCCCCACCAAACACATACATTCCACTAAATGTCCCTGTGCTGGGCCCTCTGGTGAAGAATCCTTGTTTGACAAGAAACTCTGAAATCATTTCCCTGGGGTCCTTAGACATTATTTATTTATTTAGTAACTAGCCCCTCTGATAATGGTTTGAATTCCCTATTCAGTGTTAGAATATACCTTCTTTCTATGCTCTTCTTCTCCAAACACACTTCACCTTGAAGGAGCTTAACTCTTCATCTGGTAAAAGTTTGCCAAGACAAAGTATTAAAAAATGACTTGAATAGATTCCTTTTTAACAGATATAGTCAAAGAAAATGAGCAGCCTTGTTAGTAAGAATTTGGATGGCCCCTTCAGGACCTTTTGATTTTGCACATGTGCTATCCAGAACTATTATGTGGTAGAGGGTTTATATTTGGCCACCATTTCTGTTGTGGCCAGGGATTATTTGGCCTGAAGGTGGCCTAGTAGTTGCAGTATTTTGATCATTGTAGAAAATCAGTTCTTTCCAGAGGAACTAACTCACTTACCCTGGTTTCTCTTCAGACGCAGATATAATCCCATTTTCTGCAATCTTTGTCCTTCTTTCTTTTATTATCTCTAATTTCCCTTGTCTATATTTTGTTTACATGTATATAGCTTTCAAGCTGTTTTACTGACCAGTCTGTGAGCTCCTTGAAAGAATTTTTTTGCATGTTTGTGTATCCCTTTCACTTAGCAGAAAGCCTGGAACATAGTAGGTGTTTAATAAATGCTTCTTGAACAGAAAGTTGACTCCTCTGGGGAAATTAGGATTTTCTTATTTGCTCTCATCTATCTAAGTCTTTCTTTTCCATAGTACTTTCCAGCTACTTTTTCGATAGATATAAATTACATAGACATATGTCATGTATGCTTATATGTATAAACTACACATATGTATCCATGTGTGTGCATGTAAGCATACATACACATATACATACAAATATATATAGATATGTGGATAAATTGTGCTAGGAAAGGAAATGACAAATCACTCCAATTTGTTTGGCAAGAAAACATTAAATACTATCATGAAGTCCAGAAAGCACTGAAAATGACTAAGTGATAATAACCACAAGTCCTTGGATGGATTACATTGAGCATATACACTTCCTTGTGCCCTCACATATATTGTGCATATGTACACAATGTATCAATTACACAGTGCATTACCCATGAATCATGTGTTTGAACATTAAATACACACAAATCCATGTGCACACATATACACCTAAACATATGACATATGTGTGCATATATTGCATATATACACAATTCAAACATACATGTATGTATTCATGCAGTGGCAGCTTGGTGATATAGTAGATAGATCACTGGCCCTGGAGCCAGAAAGACCTGAGTTTCAGTCCTTCGTCAGAGACTGTGATTCTGGGCAAATCACATAATCTCTCTCAGGCTCAGTTTCCTCATCTGTAAAATGGGTATCACAATAGCACCTACCTTCCAGGGTTGTTGTGAGGATCAAATGAGATAATAATTTTAAAGTGCTTAGCAGAGTATGTGCTACAAAAATATTAGCTATTTATTATTATTTTATAGGATACATTTATCTACATGATATGTGTATATCTATGTATCTATCATCTACCATTTATCTGATGCCAACGGCTAGTTATTTATGTATTTTCTACCCTATTAGAATGTACAGCAAATGCCTTTGCCTTTCTTTGTATGCCCAGTGTGGAGTGCAGTGTCTGGCACATAGATAGTTTTAATGTTTGATGACTAACTCACTGAATAAATACAAAGCCAAAGTTAGCTATTTCTGGCCTTACTTAGGTTCCAGAAGTTTAAAAGTTAGCAGGCACATGGTTGGTGGGAAGGCACAGGGAGGATGGATAGAATGAAGGCTTAAAGTATTAGATTTAAATTGGCAAATGAGAGAAACGCCCCTTGGGTACTTCCCTGGGCAATATGATAACCTGGACAGAAAATAGTTCCTAGTTTTCTGCTCTGGGGCATAGGGTTAACTGTTCTACTCTAGCTATGGCTCTGAGAGAAGGTTACCACTTTTTAAACTCTCCTTGACTGTTTCCAGAAAACAGAGTCAGTCTGGGGTCTCCTCACTTCCTATTCACATGTTCTGTTTTTTCTGAATCCCACACAGGCCATCATGGCTCAGCTTCCCCAAGAGGAAAAGGCAAAAATAGCAGAACAGGTCGAAATCTTCCACCAGGAGAAGAGCAAGCTGGATGCCGAGGTGGCTAAATGGGATGACAGCGGCAATGATATCATTGTCCTGGCCAAGCAGATGTGCATGATCATGATGGAAATGACAGACTTTACGAGGTAAGGCCAGATGCCATTCTAATCAAAGACAGTGATTGGGGAGATAGCATGTCTCCTCCGTGGAGTTGGCGGACTGAGTTGCCAATTAGCATCATGCCAGTCAGCCAACTCTAGCAGAACAACCTATTCAATTAGATACCATTACTTTTGCCAAACGATTATTTAATCCCTATTGAATATAAAACATTTACATCCATTTCCTCCTGGCCTGATAGTGTCAGCTCAACCAGCCAATTAAATTTCTGGAACAAAGGAAAGAATGGAGACTCCTCCCCCTCAAGGTTTTTTTGAGGGATCTCCCTCACAATTTATAGATTTTCCTACAGAAATAGCTTCCTCTTTAAGATTCCTCTTATTTCCATTGCTTTCTGCCATTAAAGCTCCTTAGTTCCAGGGAATATCTTTTATTGTGCTTGTATTTGTATTCCCAGCATTTAGCACATTGCCTGATCCATAGTAATCATTTAATAAATGCCTATTGATTTGTATGATGCACTGGATTGAATGTTTATCCACAAAATCAAGAAAGCCTGGAGCCAAATCCTCCCTCTGAGATTTGTTTAATTATATGACCATGAACAAGTCAACCATCCCTAATGGGCCTCAGTATTAAAATCTGTATAATGGGGCTAATGATGCCTATAGTATTCCATATGTTGCTGAGAGACCCAAATGAGTATATATTTCTTTGCAAGCCTTACATAGCTATATAAGTAGAGATTACAGAATTCACAGAGGTAGAGCTAGAAGGGATTTCAGAAGCCATCTGTGTGAACTCCTTAATTTTATAGTTGAAGAGATAAAGACTCAAGGAGATTAAAACTCAAATCACACAAATATTGAGTACCAGAGACAAAGTTTGAATCAGATCCTCTGCCCTCTGGTAGAGGACACCATATTTTTTTTGTTTCATTTTGTTCTTGTGTTGTGAAACCTCAGTGACCTATTTTGCTAAATGTGGATTCTGTCTGTACTTTTCCTGTCACATAAAGGTGAACTGAAGCTAAACACATATTTAATTACCAGGAGAATATGTACTGTTGTAATTTAAATGTGGTGTTACCCAATTCTCTCTAAACCAGTCTTTTCTAAATCTAAACCTATCCAATAATTATTTGTTAAATACTTATACTAGACTGGGTGCTGTGCTACTTGCTAGGAATACAAGCACAAAAATGAACTAATCTGTAGTAAATGTATATTCTACTGCTATGCTTAGCACAATTCCTGGCACATAGTGGATTCTTGGTTAATGAGTAAATACAAGTGATCAAAATTGAAAGATTTAAACAATACTGAGATATTAGGGGACCGTCTGGGTTTTTTACTGGCACCAGAATGTGTCAACGAGAAAAGGATGTATATAGATGGAAATTATGACAGGGATTTAAAGTCCAAACTCACTTATGTCTGGTTGTGGAGAAAGATTGAATTGTGTACTAATAATTCTATTTAATCATTGTGACTTACCACTTGTGAACTTCAGAAGAACTGGTATCTGCTGGATACTCATGCAACTTCCAAATGTCATTGTGTTGATTAGTGGTATAGATGAGAAAGTCCATTGGCTTTTCTTTTGAAAGCTTCAGGTTAGCAAAAGTAACAGTTTAGCTTCTATCTGAACATGTTTCAAAAACCTGAAGTTTTTTTTAAACAAATCTACACTATCAAATCAGCCTCCATTACCCCATTGCAAGGCTTAGGATGACTCAATTTGCTTCTCTTCAGCATTTTAATGACTTTGGGGTATTATGTAATCTATTAATGACATGTCTGATAGAAAATAATTACATTATTTTGAGCAAATAATTAATCTAGTCATGTTGCTAGTTGGGAATGGGAGTGTTTCATAGGGTTTTGAAGATGACATATTGTTATAATCAATTGGGACATGCAGATTTGCAAAGTCTCATGTCTTGATGTTAAACTAGACAGAAATTGCTTTAATCAAAATATTCTTGTAACAATTTCAGAAGTACTGGTTGACACCCTTCAGTCATCACTTGATCAACCTGAATATACTGATTTACAGAAATTGATAACCTGAAACATAAACTCCTTCAAGACAAAGGCTTCTTCATATCTGACACTCTATCCCCTACATTATCTACCTGCCCTTTATATAGTTAGCCACCAACATGATACATTGGGGATTAAAGACACTTAATACATGTTTTGAATGGAATTGATTTTCATTATGTTGGTGCATTATGTATTTGTAACCAAAAAAATCATTCCATAAAAAGAAAGCAGAGAAATAAATTTATGATCCTGTGTAAAGTATGTTGGGTTTGGACCATATTAAGCTTAGGTTTGGATTATATGCTTTTCATTTCTATTTCTGTGTCCTTGAACAAATTCTTTCACTTCTTTTGGAATTAAATTTGTGATGCCATAATGCTCACCTCCACAGCAGATAAGCTCTACTTTTTTTTGTTTTGTTTTATTTGTTTTTTCATACAGTTCATGTATACTTTCTTTAATCGATCTTCTTTGATCCATTGAGTTTTTAAGGAACATTCCCTCTTGGAATAATTTTCTGAATTGTTATTTTGCCTATGTTTTTGCTTTTAATTATCTTTTTCTGCATCAGATTCTTGAAGGTAGGAGCTGCTTCATTTTTACCTTTGCATTCCCAGTGTTTAACATGGTACACATAGTAGATGCTTAATAAATGTTTATTAAATGTCACTGGGTTTGAAAAACAAAACTCTCACACAATATTTTGCTTAAATATTTTGGGTTCTTTGGAAGCAGTTTACCCTTTCTTCCAGGGATAATAAAAGTGAATGAAAAGGAGAAAGGATAATTACTAAGAGTAATAATGTTTGTACAGCCCTTTAAAAATTGTGAAATACTTTCTCTACAAGGTAATGCATAGAACTATGATTCTCTTTGTCATTGGGCTCTCCTAATGAGGATGATCTCTTTGTCAGTGAAAGTTATACCTTTTCAGAATATATTATATTAGCATTGCCTATAGGAGAGATATCAGACCTACAGCCCGACTGAATTAAGTCCGTAACATTCCCAAATGTGGCCCTAAACAGATTAAAATGTAGTTCCTATGTGATTTTAATATATCAATGCATTAACAACAACTTAACCAATATGGAAATGTGTTGTGCAGCCTTCATGCCTCCTTCTATACAGTTTAGTGGTTTCTGTTTCTATTTGAGTTTGACATCACTAAACTAGAATGTCAAAAGTTTAAGTGGCTTGTCCAGGATTGCATATACAGGGTCACTACCTCTTGCTTTACAGATGTTATCTCAATGCATTCTCACAAAAATTCTTTGAGATAGGTATTATTATTATACCCATTTTACAAATGCAGAAGTCAAGGCTAAAGTATTAAGTTCAATTTGATTCAATTCAATAAATATTTATAAAGTGCCTACTATGTTCTAGGCATTGTGTAAATACAAGATATACAAAAAGTGGACAATCCTTGCTTTCAAGATGCTTACAATCTAATGGGGATGTAAAATGTAAGCTATATATGCAATAAATTGGAAATAATTAAGAGAGAAGGCACTGAAATAGAGTTAGAACTTAAAGGAAGCCAGGGAGATTGGTAGTTGGAATAGAGGAGGGAGAGCATTCCAGGCATGGGGAATAGCCAGAGAGAATGCTAGGAGTTAAGAGATGAAAGATCTTATTTATGTAAAAACTAAGAAGGCCAGTGTCACTGGATTAAAAATATGTTCAGAATCAGATGTAAAAAGACTGCAAAAGTGGAGGGAGCAAAAAATGGGAAAGGCTTTGGATGCCAAAGAAAGCATTTTATATTTGCTCTTACAATAGGGAACCACTGGAGTTTATCTAGTAGGGAAGGATGACTCAACATGAGTTTTAGGAAAATCATAGATAGATGAAGGATGTCCTTGAATGGAGAGACAATTAAAGTAAGTAGACCCATAAACTGCTGTTGAAATAAGCAAGGCATGAGGATATCAAGTATTGAACCTGAGATGTGACAGTATCATAGGAGAGAAGGATGGAATATTCTTGAGATATTGCAAAGGTGAAATCATCAAGCATTGACAAGAGATTGGATATGGGAGATTGAAAGCATCCAGGATAACTCCAAGGTTGTGACCCTAAGAGACTGGGAAAATGATGTTGCCCTCTACAGTAATTGGGTCCAAGGTTATAGCTTTACTGTTTCTGGCTTTATAGGAATCATCTCTTTTGATTCTCCTAAGAGCCATGTGAGGTTAATGCTGTTATTATCCTTAGTTTCCAGATGGAAAAACTGAATCTGATGGTTCAGTGACTTGCTTAAGGACACATAGTTAGCACATCCCAGAGCAATATTCAGACTCAGCTTTTCCTGATCTGAAGTGCAGCTCTCTATCCACCATGGTTGAGTGTAGGTTTGGGTTGGAAGAAGAGTGATTTTTGTTCTGAACATAGAAAAATGGATCGTCTCAGAGAAAGAGTTTCCCCTTTCTTTAATCAGCAAGGTCATCCTGATTTTAAAACTGGACATTCTAACTTCTTGTTTTTAGGTAACCCTTAGCTTAGAGCCCTGAACAGGGTGCTAAACCCAACTCTTAATCTTCATTCAAAAACCACTTCCAGTTCCATGACACAAAAGAATGGGTCCAGTTGATTTTGTACTACATATCCCCAAATCAAGTGATTACAGTCTATTTGTGTGCCATAGCATTTTTTTTCTTCTGATTGTCTTATTTTTTCTTCTCCTTAATTCATTAATTTTGTTTAGTTATCTACAAATTATGCCCTGTATTATTATTGAAAATTAAAGTGTGTTTCCACTAAACTACTTTATATAGTACCTTCTTCATGAAGACCACCATAGATTTCTAGTAGCAGACTGCCCCAAGACAAAATTTTGCTTACATTGCAAAGATGCTAAAGGGATAATCAAAATCAAAGGTGAATTCCTTCTTTGCATTTTGGCTGCCAAAAATAAACAACTCGTGCTGGTCATGTTTTGCATTATAAAAAGGATTAAAGGGGGAAAAAAACTGTCCAAGGAAGCAAAAAGACACTAACTGTTTTGGCATTGGCCTATATACCTCCAGCACTTAAATAGCACCTGGCACTAGGGATAAGGATAAGGACTAACATTGGTGCAGGAAACTTCCAGATGAGGAAATTCCATCTACCAACTCAGGTTGTTAAATTCTCTAAAATTTATAATTTTAAAGACAGGTTCATAAACTTTTTCATATCCTACACCTCTTTAGCCTATGCATCCCTTCTCAGAATAATGTATTCAAAAGTAAGAATACCAACAATTACAAAGTAAACTAATTTTATGGAAATAAAGTTATTAAATAGAAGGCAAATTCTTGAATCCAAATGAAGAACCCCTGTACTAGGGAGCTGCCGAGACCCCTGGAAATCTGTGACTGGTCCAGTGTCTTATAGTCAATATATTTTAGGTCTTAGGATTAGAATACAAGTTTTCTTGATTTTGAGAATGATTCTGTAGCCACTAGACCATGTAGCAGAAGAGTATAAGGTTATAAGAAGAGTCAGAGGTTCTAGATTCAAATCTCACTCTTGACACCATCTCTGTGACTTTGGACAAGTCCATTAGCCTAAAAGCGTTGGACTTTGTGTTATGTAAGGTCAAGTAGAAGCAGCTTTAGAGATGTGATCCAGTGATCTTGCATAAACTTAATTCTCCTTGTTCTCAGAGGGTGAGAAAATGAGAAAAAAGGAGCATTGTTAATAGCCAAAGAGGACAGATATGAGTTTGATGCAAAGAAAAATTTACAATGAATTAAAATTAGGGGCTATTAGGTGGTCCAACAGAGAGAGTGCTGGGCCTGGAGGCAGAAAGATCTGATGTCAAATACATCCTCAGAGACTTGACTAATTTGTGACTTTGGCTAAGTCACAGCTTCTATTTATCTCGGGGAACAAATGGAAACAAAAATAGCACCCATCTCCCTAGGGTACTGTGAAAACAAATTAGATTATATTTGTAAAGCACTTAGCACAATGCTTGGCACTTAGTAGGTGTTATATAAATGTTTTGTTGTGCTTCTTGTTGATATTTACCCCAAAGAAGAGGTAGCTCATAAGATCCTCAAAGGTGAGATCACTGGTTGAGCATTTTGTTATAAAGGAGTCCTTATTCACATATAAACTGCACTAGGTGCCCAATGAGGTTCTAAGAAGTGTTATTCTGTGATTATAACTTCCCTTGTAATTAGTGGACTGGACCTTATGCACCCAAATGAACACTGTCTTTTCAAAGCAGACCCTTCAAGAGTATGGAAACATGCCAAAATGCTCACATTTTTTTTCCAAGTCACAGCTGGATTGGCTTTCTTAGAATGCCATTCTCAGTAGTCTTGATGGTGATAGATCTGTAGCTGAGGAAGTGGGTTTTGACTTTTGGAAATTTCCAAAGGTCATCAGGAAATGATAAACTTAATGGCATTTTGCTTCCTTAATACATTAGTTGGTAGACAAAACTAGTTTGAAGAACATACAAGTATGCACACTGAATTATGAATGTTATAACTTGTGTATATTTTATGATGTTTAGAAATCAATTTCAAGGGAAGTTCAAAGTAGGAGCTCCAGACAATGTTTTAAAGACTGATTGCATCATAGGAATATATCTAAAGCCTTCCTTCTACCCCCTCTACCTCCACCCTGCTTTCCTCTCTCTCTCTCTCTCTCTGTCTCTCTCTCCTCCTTTCTCTCTCTCTCCCCCTCCCCCTTTCTCTCTCTCTCTCTCTCTCTCTCTCTCTCTCTCTCTCTCTCTCTCTCTCTATCTCTCTCATCTGTTTCTCTCCATCTCTCTCTTTTTCTTTCAATCTGTCTCTATCTCTCTGCCTGTCTTTCTCTCTCTGGCACTGTAGGTCTATCTCTGTCTTTCTGTCTCTGTTTCTTTGTGTTTCTTTATTTCTGTGTCTCTGTTTCTGTCTCTGTCTCTTTGTCTCTCTGTCACTCTCTGTCTTTCTCTGTCTTCTGTCTCTGTCTGTCTCTTTCTCTCTTTCTCAAACACACACACACATGCACACACAGAGCTTAAAAATAGCTATATTCTTGAGGGTAATTGCCACTTACATACAGAAGAAAAGTTCAGACATATTTGTGGATAGAGAAGAGGAGAGGAGAAAACGGGATGAGAGAAAAGGAGAATAGAAGGGAGTAGAGAGGAGTAGAGAGGGGGGACTCAGTCTCCTTAAACAACCAGACATCTTACATTTTTATGCACTTTGTAATGATCACCAAAAGCTCAACAGAATATATAGTTGCAAATAACACAACTGCTATTTAATGTGTTTGTGCAATAGGTCCAAGGTCATTCATTAGCTCCAAATTTAGGGTGGCCTGTATCTCACCCAAGTCCAAATGCAGATTCATCCTTCTTTAGAAGATGGTAGAATGTTTTCCTTCAGAAGACCATGCATAAGTATGATATCACTATAAAATTAAGAAACACACACATAAATAATTAAATGTAAGGTAGTTTGAAAGAAGAAATCCCTAAGTTGGAATGGGAAATCAGCAAAAGCTTCATACAGAAGTTGGTGTTTAAGATGAACTTTAAAGGAGAACAATTTTATGAATGAAAGGAGAGGGAGTAATTCAGTCCAAGCAATGGGAATAGACAGTACAAAGTCTATGTGTGGAGCAGGAGTGTTATATATGTGAAGCAGAGAGAGACCTCCCAATATGGGAAGGTGAGTAGGGTCCAATGTGGCTAGAAAGGCAGGTTGGGCCAAGGCTTTGAATGGCTTTAAAAGCTCAACAAAAGAATCATATTATATTCCAGAGGCATAGGATGCCCCTGGAGTTTGTGGAATATGGAATCGTAATTTCTTTGATATAAGGAACCTCAAAAAGGAAAATCATTGATCAATTCAAATCTTAATCACTATCAGTCTTCTCTGTAATTTATATTCTAAGATAGAGTTTTCTCTATCTTAGAGTTTGTTGAGACTCCATAGGGATGTGCCATAACTGATTTGAGGGTCACAAAATCATGATTTATTATCAGTAAATGGTGCATTTCTTTACTTTTTTTTATATATACCTATATGCCCTGTATTGATTGCATAACAATTCATCAATCAAGAAAGGATCTTGAAGGGAAAAAGTTTAAGAAGCCCTGATCTAGAGAACTTATAAGTGATTTGGCAAACATCCCACAATCTGTTTTTATGGATAAATCGATATCTATAGAGATAGAGATAAAGACAGATAAATAAATAGATATACACATACATATGCACACACATATATGTTACATATATGTGTGTGTGTTCTTTTTTACTTTCAATAACATTTTATTTTTCTAAATACATGTAAAAATACTTTCCAACATTCATTTTTGTAAGACTTTGTGTCCCAATATTTTTTCTCCCTCCCTTTCTTAACTCCTCCCTCTCCTAGACATTAAGTATGGTATAAATTAAGTATAATTATTTTAAACATATTTCCATATTTGTCATGTTGTGCAACAAAATTCAGAACAAAAGTGGGGGGAAATAAAGAAACAAACAAACAAAAAAGTGAAAATACTATGCTTCTATGCATTTTCAGTCTTCAAAATTCTTTCTCTGGATGTCAATGATATTTTCCATCACAAGTCCATTGGAATTGCTTCAAATTGCCTCATTTTTAAGAGCCAATTATATCACAATTGATTATCATACACTCTTTTTACTGTGTATATTCTCTTGCTTCTGCTCACTTCACTCAACATCAGTTTATATAAGTCTTTCCAGGCTTTTCTGGCTTGCTCATCATTTCTTATAAAACAATCATGTTCTGTTACATTCATAGACCATAACTTATTCAGCCATTCCCCAATATATGGACATCCACTTTCTACTTCTTTGTCATTACAAAAAAAGTGTTGTTATAAACATTTTTACACATGTGGGTCCTTTTCCCTCTTTTATGACCTTTTTGGAATACAGATCCAGTAATGGCACTGCTTCATCAAAGGATATGCGATTTTATAGCCCTTTGAACATAGTTCCAAATTTCTCTCCAGAATAGTTGGATCAGTTCACAATTCCACCAACAATGTGTTAGTGTCCAAGTTTTCCCTTATCTCCTCCAATATTTACCACTATTTTTTTCTGTTATCTTAGCTAATTTGTGAGATATGAAGTAGTAACTCAGAGTTATCTTAATTTGTATTTCTCTAATAAACAATGATTTAAAAACATTTTATATGACTAGAAATGATTTCAATTTCTTCATTTGAAAATTGTGTGTTCATCTTTTGATCACTTATCAATTGGGAAATGACTTGTATTCTTATAAATTTGAGCCAATTCTTAATATATTTTGAAATGAGGTCATTATCAGAAACACTATAAATTTCTTCTCCCCTCCAACTCTCTAATTCTAATTTTGGCTGCATTGGTTTTGTTTTTGCAAAACTTTCTAAGTTAATGTAATCAAAACTAGCCATTTTACACTCTGTAATTTTTCTATTGATTTTCTTTGGCCATAAATTCCTCCTTTTCTCTTCAGATCTGACATAGAGATTATCCATTGCTCTCCTAATTTCCTTATAGCACCACCTTTATGTCTAAATCATGTACACATTTTAACCTTATCTTGATATAGGATGTTAGATGGTGATCAGTGCCTTGTTTCTGCAATTTTATTTTCCAATTTCCCTAGCAATTTTTTGTGAAATAGTCAGTTCTTATCTCAGAAGCTTAAATGTTGGGGTTTATCAAACACTAGATTACTATAGTCATTAACTATTGTTATACAGTTTTTCCATATGCTTCCACCACTACCACCTGGTCTGAGACTGTTGGAAAAGACCACATAGACCATCATTCTATAACATTCCCTCTAACTGTTAATTTGTCATGTTAGCAACCAGTATTTGCCAAAGATTAGATTTGATTTTACATCTTCCTTAAACCAAGGAAAGCACTTCCTACTTTATTCCATCAAAGTATTTATTAAGTATTAATTATATACTAAGCCCTGGAGATAGGAAGATAGGGTAAAAAAAATCTCTTACTACAAGAAACTCACATTCTAATGGGAGAGAGAACATGCAAACAACTATATTTATAAAGTATAGGTCTATATAATATAGATATAAATATGATAATATGTAATATAGTACATATGCCTATGCTCAGACATGTTTATGAGAAGAGAGTGTAAGAAGGGAGAGAGAGAAGAAGGAAAGAGAAAGGAGAAAGGGATGGGACAGAAGGAAAAGAAAGGAGAGAAGAGAAGATGGAAGAGGTGACAAGGGAGGAAAGGGGAGGAGAAGCTAATGTCACTATCACAGATTCCTATAAGATTCTTAATAGAAAAAAAGAACAAATATGGTGATATTGAATGAAAGTGGTAGGAAAAGACAGTGATGGTGGTCACTGCAAACCAGAAAATAGTGGAGATAGTGAGAAATAACCCATCCAAATAAAAATTCCAACAGGAAACTGTGTTAAACTTGAGAGCACCAGCTAAATATAAATCTATATTAGCATAACTAAACATTGACAAGTTTTTTTGCCTTCCCTTGAAAAAAAAACACAAAGTGGTAAGAAATAAAAACATGGGGAAAATAACTAAGAAACTCTTTTACATAAATAAATATCCCAGCTTTAGGAGGAGGGAGCCAGATTGTCTAGATATCTGTAACTCATCCATATTGCATGAAAATTCATATGTGAAATCTTTGCCTCTATTCTGAAATCTAAATAGCAATTGAAAAGTTAACTTACACCATGGGAGGGCTAATGTTGCCCCAAGAAACCGTAACTTTCACATTACCTGGTGTGTATGTTGGAATCAACAACAGGGATGCTAAATTATCATAACTTTACATTTAGAACTAGTAAATTTAGGGAAAAACAAGAATGTTTGGCAGGAAATTAAAAAAAATTCAAATATTTTGATAAAAGAAAACTTTGTATCTTCCTATTAATAACCAATCTTAATAAGTGTTGATTGGAAGGATTTTTTACACACGCCATGAACCCTGCCTACATTACTCAGAAAACATAATGTTTGAGCCATGGCTAATAATAGGATTTGGTTTTGTATTCCATAATAGTATCTTATAAATAATGTTTGACAGACATAAAGAGAAGAGCTGTAGCAAAAGGACAAAAAGTGGCATTTGAATGTATTTTTTTCAGATTATTCTGCTTCAAGTTACTTAGCTACCTTTGGAGAAAGGTGAAGAGATGATCTTTCATAATTTTAGGCTCGTAGATCAGAGCTTCTCTGGACTGTGGAGCTGACAGAAGAAAACAAAATGTTCTAGGTTTTATATTCAGTCTAAAATGCTCATTCTATAATTAGATGATATTACCTGGGAAGCAAAATTCCATATCTCATTTCTCTAAGCAAAATGTCAGCTAAGTATCACAGCAGATACTATTCTTGGAGTCAGAAAAACTTGAGTTTGGATTTTTTTATCAGGCTTTTTCTAGTGACCCAGCTTGTGACACTCAGTAGTTGCATGACCCTAGTCAAGTCACAAAACTGGAAAAAGGAGGAGCCAGACTAGATGACTGTTGAAATCTCATCAAATTCTGAATCTGTCAGGGTGATTGCATGAAAATATCATTCCAAAGCACACTTCCCCATGTGACTTTCTAAGCCTAAGCTTTCTCATCTGGAACTACCCCACTCAGGGCTATTAGGAAGCATAGGGAAATTAATAGTTAAAACCCTTTGAAAATTTGAGAATATTATATAATTATCTATTATAATTATTTTAATTTTCATTGCTGTTAAGAAAGGAAAGACCTGGCAAATTCAGCGAATAAAAACATGGAGCCATATTTTAGAGAGTGATGTGACAGAATGTGTCAGTATTATTTTAATTTAATGTTTTATCTTTATTACCTTTTAATCTTAATTTTTAAAAATCTGCATTTTTAATTTTTAACTGTTTATACTTGGATATTAATTCTCATATCCTGTATTCTTTCAGAGGGAAGGGCCCATTGAAAAACACTTCTGATGTTATTAATGCAGCCAAGAAAATTGCTGAAGCTGGTTCACGAATGGACAAATTAGCCCGAGCTGTGGCTGACCAGGTAATCTAATTGGGGAGAGCCAGACACTCCTCTGAATAGACTAATGAGCAACTGAACTTCAAGGTTTTATGCACCAATAAATGTTTTTAAAAAATGAAATGTGGGACTTGGCAAACACTTTGTGTACCTTTTCCCCACCCTAGGCCCGGTAATGGTGGGAAAGGTAGATTTAGGTCAGAGAAGAGTCCATGTAACTTGTATTAATAAAGTTCAGAAGTAAGCCAATTAAAAACCACCTCTGTGACCTCATAAGCACGAAATTTCTAGTCATGGACAACAGAGTTTCTTCAAGCTGCCTTTATTTTACAAAATCAACTGCTTTCTCTTAAAAAAAAATCAGACAAGAAAATTGTCCTTTATATTTCTTTGGTGATTTCATCAATTTGGAGACTTCCAAATACAAGTCGCTCATCTAGATTGTAATGGTACAATTCTTTGAGAGCTGCTTCCTAGGGCATGGAGAAAGTAATATGACCATATTTCCCTAGTCAAGATATATCAGAGACATGTTTGGAACTCAAATCTCCCAGGTCTACTTATTAGTATTCATTTTATTTTTAAAAGAGGACCTGGAATTCTATTGATTTAGAAAAATTTTATTGATGTAGAAAAATTTACCTCTATCAATACAAAATTGCAGCATTTTTTTTGATAACTTGTTGTCTTAAGACACTTATGTCAATACTGAATTATAAAGTTACTTGCCCAGAGTAACCCCGCTATCAGGTGGCTGAAGCAAGATTTGAATCCAATTATTGCTAACTCTAAAGCTTATTCACTATCCATTACTCCATGCTGCTTTCCATTTTTTTATAGGATAAGATCAATGGTTGCATTGGTATCAGTCAATTTCCATGAAGAATCTATCTCTTTTAAAGTAAATTGGTACTTTCTCTGAAAAGTAAAATGAATTTTCCAGGATCACCTAAACAGCAGATCTCAGAAATAGAAATAAAATCTAATTTTTTCTTGGCTTGAATACTATATATTATGCTGCCTTGCATTTCTAAAGTTACTTATATACAATTTTACTATAAGGGAAATTTTATTTTCTCCTTTCATTGTCCCTGCTTTCCTAGATGAGAAATTTGGAATTACCTATCCATGAATTTCCCTGAGAACTCTTCTGTGTAGGTTGTGGAGTTGTCATACCCAACAGTGATGTAACATTTAGATAGCTTCCAGTTTAGCAATGGATCAGTGAGTCTAGTGCCAAATATATGCAGATTATTTTGAATTCTGACTTTCCCTCTTCTAATTGGGTGCAATTCAGAAATTATTTGCTAATTTGGCCTTGATGGGGAATGAGGATTTATAAATGTTAGCTCTTCAGTTAACTGGATATTTAAAAAATTTAATCCTTTAGGGATAGGAACCAGTCTATTCCCCTATTAATTTTAACAGAGGATACTCAGTATTAGTAAACGCATATTGTATTATTCAATGTCATTTTTGGAAAAGTAACTGTACTGTATTGTCATCTAATGATTCCCTCAGGAGATTATGGATTAAGTAGAGTTATCCCTTTCACATTACAACTTTCCCCATCACAGTTCCCATATATCAAAGGTTATCATAAGGCAATTAATGGGAATTTGGGGGGAGTTTTATGAAAGCCATATATACCATACAAAGACCAGCATATGAAACAGAGCCCATGACTAAGTTAAGCTCAAATTTTACAATAAGATATTGTAAACATTCCAAAAAAGAAAAAAAAATCAGACTTTTTCTATGATATGAGGGGAGGGCCAAGAACTTTTTACATGGATTTCCTTTTTCACACTAGATGCTGTCCCTCTAATCCTCAATGTGAAAAGGATGACTATAATACTGTTAGAGTCTAACAAAATGTCTCTCCTCCATTGCCTATAGGATGAATGTTTCATTTTAGTTGACTTTAATTGTAAAATGCACATACTTTGGGAACTACTTAATACACAGTTACCTACTTAAGAGATTTAATACCTCTCTATCCCCATTCACACACACACACACACACACACACACACACACACACATTTGGGCTCAAGGACAATACCCATGAGATGATCTTTTAAGCTACATATAATCATTCCAATCTTTGTTCCGTAGCTTATGTGGCTAAAAAGCACTTATAAGTGCCATGCTAACAGGTTTCCTATGTGTAAAGTGTAAAATGTGGGGGTGAGGGAAATCACACTATTTTTGTAGTGAGGAGACACGAGTTCAAATTTCAGCTATATCCCTTCTTACCTATGTAATCTTGGGTAGGTTGCTTAATTTCTCTGTCATAGTCTCATCAGTTTTAGGCAACAAAGTATTATAGTGTACTGAGCACTGGATTTGGAGTCAGCAAACCCTGAGTTCAGATCCTCCCTCAGATACTTCGATCTAGTGTGATTCTGAACAAGGGACTTTGTCCCATTCTACCTTAGTCTCCTTCTCACCTATAAATTGAGATAATAGTAACCCTTATTTCACAGGGTTGTGAGGATCAAATAAGATAATGCCTGTAAATCACTTAGTACATTTTCAAATGCTATAAATTATCAGGTTTTTATAATGTTTAAAACATGGAGTTTAGGCTACTTCTATAATTAAATCTGTGATGCTATTATCTATTTAAGCTTCCACGAAGATTTTTATTCCTTCTTTTTTGCTTACTTCTCAACTGTTTTATGTGTATCAAGAGCTCTCAAATAACAGATGACTAGATAATAAAAGTCACTGTAACTTGAACTTCATAAAATCTATCATGAGGCACCTAAATGGCACAGTGGTGCAATGGCACAAAGCACTTTGTTGGAATAAGAAAGTCTGCTCTTCAGGTATTCAGATCCAGCCTCAGACGCGTGTAAGCTGTGTGATCTTGGAAAAGTCACTTAACCCTTTTTGCCTCATTTTTTATATGCAAAATTAGCTGGAGAAAGAAATAGCAAACCACTCCAGTATGTTTGTGAAGAAAACCCCAAATTGATTCATGAAGGGTCATACACTATTGAAATGATAGAAGAAAATAAAATAATTTATCATACTAGAATAGTATATTTTAGATAAGGCACTTCATATCTCTAGGATTTAATTCCTTCATCTTGATTTTTCCTGAAGCAATTGGAGCTAAATGACTTGACTTGCCCAGGGTCAAGCAGCTTAATTGTCTGAAGCCAAATTTGAACTCAAGTCTTGCTGCTGCCTTGAGGTCTGGGACTCTATCCACTGTCATCTAACTGCCCCTAATTCCTTCATCTTTAAAATTAGGAGGTTCAACTCAGATAACTCTTAATCTGAAATCAGATCTGTGACCATGTAGCACAGAGCTTCATTTAAATTTCTCTAAGGGAAATCTTCAAATATTTCTAGGAAACATCATGTATACTGAGTACAAAACCTCTGTGCATCAATACCTTGAGTGTTAGAGTGTTTACATTTGAAAGAAATCTTAATTATTATCACTTCCTTGAAGAGTCTTAAACTCAATGGGAAGGTAGAATGAGCACATTTAAAATATTCTGAAATAAATGTCATAGTCAACATAAATTTTATTGCAAATGCGAAAGAGAAACTGGAGGAAAACAGGTGGCTGTATTCCAGCTCAGTATACAAGGGAGACTTTTGTTTGGGGAGTACCGGGGAAGAATATCTCCTGTTTCTAGGATTTATATTTCAAGAAGATTGCTCTTCTTCTACACTACTGAACAGAACAGGAGGGAACTGCAAAATACTCAGGATTTAGTCCACTATAAATTTGTTATCAAACCTTAACTGAATTTTCACTAGAGTAAGGAAATGGAATGATAGAGGACAGCAAAAATAGTGGGAGACAATATGATTGAGAAGATGGTAGGAAATGGGATCAAGGGCTCTGGCTCTGACATAGAGAAGGATCACCTGTTCTTCAGAATATAGAGTGTTGGAAGAGAAAGGGATATTAAGAGGATCTGAAATGAGGTGAAAGGAAGAAGAGACAACTCAAAAAAAAAATCCCTCATTTTATTTTTTTCAGTATAGTGTGAAATGAGGGCCTCATTTGAAAGGGAGGAAGAAAAGGATTGTGTCATAAGGTTGAGGAGAAAAATGAAGATTTGGATCAGCTATTTTGGTGAATGGGCTAAAAAAAAAATAATAGAATTGCAGTGAACCCAGTCATTACTGTTTTGTAATTTCCTCATTTTGTTCAGTATTATGGGAGAAGAGCAAAGAGAATAGATGGTAGTAGAAATTCAGCATTGATATTTGGCAATAGTCCAAGGGAGCCAAGAAATCAAGAATTAAGAATAATATTGAGTTAAATTGGCTCAGGAGGAAAATGAATTTTGTGAAAGAGAATTGTGTAATAAAAATGATTTCTTTGAAAAGAAAACATAATGTCTAAATAAGACACCCTTCCTTGCTTTTTTCCCTCCTCATTGTAGAAATAACCACTAGGAAGTGATTTGCCGTTTCTGTTGTTCTTAGATCTGAACTTCTTTAAAGCATTGTGGGGATTTGAGTGATTGTAGAGGTGTTCCACTTGGGGACACGCTTTTTGCATTTTAAATTTCTCTGGATGAGGTTCAGCTGAACAGCTGACAATGAACAAAGCTGGGGAAGCCATCAGCAGATGCCTTTCTGTAGCTGGAAAATGTTTTCCCGAAGTTTCAAGATATGCATGCAATATAAACTTTTTATGGACTGTTGCATTTTTAATTACTGTTCCAAGGAGATAGGCCTTCCAGTTTAATTTGCTCCAAGGTATTTGTATTGAAAGCTTTGTCAGCTCTCTGGAGAGATATCATTTTAAAGTTAATTCTTTTCAGTACATGGGTCTCAGGAGTCGGATAAATATAACAGTATTAAATAGTTGCAGGAAGGAGAAATGGTCTCTCTGGGATTCTTTCTTGATAGATGCAATAACATAGAAGAAGGCATGTTAGTAAGAGCCATGCAGAGAGTAGGTTAAACTCTGTGACCTCCTTAAATCCTCCTTCCCTTTTTGTATCAAAAGAGAAAATATGGTGGTGTCCAAATCATAAGTTTGAATTGTACAGAGAGAAGTTGCTGAACTTCTCAAGGCTTGATAAAACACTTTTCCAGTACTTGTTAGATTTCTCTTGTTTCACACGTTCTCATACACATAATCATCTGCTAAAGGCTACTGTGATTGACCTTGGACACTGTTGTATAGTATTTATTCAAGATGCTTTAATACTTATTCAAGATGCCTGATGATGTTAGTGAAACACCAAACTGAATCTTAAATTTCCAGTGCGCCCAAGGACTTTATTTTCCAACTCCCAGATCTCTGAAGTCCATATGCTATGAAGTCCAATAACAAAGCAACTCTTATGAGCTGCCACTCACAGGAGGGTTCTTAGAGAATCATAAATGAGATCACTAGGCACTTTGCTGAGCAAGGGAAGTAATTGTTGGAGGTCAGAACATTCCTTTGACCATTGAAAATAGTGACTCCATTTTATCCTAGCTGGTCATATAATGGGCAAGGTGAACTATTGTGTCTTACTATCCATAGTTCATTTCAATTGACTCTGGATGAATTGTTCTAGGAACATTTCCACTTGTATTGGTTATAAACTATCTCCAAGCCTCTTACTTTGAAGGACCTTGACTAGGTCCCTCTAATTTTGAGATTCACAATGAGTCCAAAATGGAGAAAGACATGATACTTTCCTTAGACAAAGGAAATAAATTGCTTCCTCATCTTATTAAAGCTACAACTTGAAATCATATCCTTTAATACAACATACAGATTACCGTAAATAATTTCCTTCCAGGGGAGAATGGCTGGGTGTAATGTGTCAATAGATTCCCCTGCTTCAGGAAAGCTGAATGGAGTTCTCCACAAAATAGCCTCTGAGATTACTTAGCTGTCTTGACTGTGCAGAAGGCAGCTAACAAAGAGTATAATTAATTATTTACAGATGCTATCAATAGGGGCTTTCTGGGATATCTTCATATTTTAATTTGTGAAATTCCATAGAAGCAGAAAGAATAATTCTCAACCATTACCTCCTATCCAAAGGGAATCGATGGGTAGTGTTTTGCTAATATAGAATAGACACTAAATCACTTCCAAATGTGAGATTTGATATAATGGGGACTATAGAAGATTCTATATAATTGAGAATGCCTTTTTTTACATTTTCAGTGTCCTGATTCTGCGTGCAAACAGGATTTATTAGCCTACCTTCAACGAATTGCCTTGTATTGCCACCAACTTAATATCTGCAGCAAGGTCAAGGCAGAAGTACAGAACTTGGGCGGAGAGCTTATTGTATCAGGGGTAAGCTGGTATTTGGATGTCATAGTTTAAAGGTCCCACAGTAGTAGCACTTGTAAGGGAACCATTCTTGGCAACAGTACTGTTTCAAAAATAATAATAATAAATCATTAAAATAGAAGAAGTAGACAACAACTCAAACACCAGTGATTCATATATAGGGATGCTTTTGAAAATGTTATCGCCATTATTCCAGACCTCACAATAACTGGTGAAGAGCAATTCGATTTTCCAATTACTCTATGTTTATACTAGCCTTGTAAAATCTCCATTCTTCACAAGAAAACTAATTTCATAGTCTGAAAACTCATTGCCAAGCTGTGACTATTGTAATTATTTGGGGCTTTTGTATATTTACTCATTGTAAGTCTACTTCCCTTTGTTAGTATTAGAAATTTGCATCATTTGTACAAGAGCCAGGACCTCTACATGGAGGCTTGTGTTAAAATCTTAAAGTTGATGAAAATAACAGGTTCACTCAGGTTCCAATGCATACTAGGTTTATCAATGACCTAAGACCTAGAAGACGTGCTGTTGCCAAAAAGAAACTAACATAGCTGTCAAACACTAACAATTACATTTTCTTTGCTCAGTTGTTCCTTTTTCTTTTTTTTCTTTTTGCCATGGAACTCTAATCATCTGGTCCATTTCCATCTCATGAATCAACATGGAAAATTCAAGGAATATTTAGTACATGCAGTATTTCTTGGCAGGATTTCCATATGGAGGTGTTGGGTTTCTTGCCCCTGTCTTCCTCTCCCACCCCTCATCCCCTACTCAAACTCTGGGAAGTAAAGGCAACTTCCCAGCCCACAACTTGCTGGTTGTTGTGATTTGTATGCAAATTCCAAAGTGTGGCTCCAGCACCCTTAATCTCTTCCCACCCTTCTCCCAGCCAACTGCAATGACTTCATTTTAAATGTATGACATTACTCATGATGCAACATTTTCAAGATGGTGGATGGCTTATGAGGATTGGATTGGTCACAAACCCCAATTCTTTATAAAGCCCATTTTCAGGAATTTCACCATGAATTAATCCTCAGGGTAGTTTTTTCAACTATGATGGAGAAAAACAAAATCCCATGTGAATCCAGATGCTTCAGTTCATGAATGATTTTACTCACAATGAAACTAAATGACCGGGCTGGCCTGGAGACACCATCTTGAAAGCCTACTCTGTGCTGTCCTAGCAAGGGAGCCTAAGAAATTGGCTATTCTGTGCTAGTCCCAAAAGGTTCTCCACTTCTTCACCTGGTCAAAGAAATCCAACTTGAAAATCTTCCACTGCAAAGCCCTACTCTGTCTTGCATTGTGCCTCCCCCACCAAGCAGTCTTTCCCCTCCAAACTCTTGCTTGTAAGCAATGCTATTGCATTCCAGTCGCCATGCTTCTATTCTTCTCTTCTGCCTTGATGGTACCATTCTCCATGCCATACAGCTTTTCTCATCCATCTGTACAAAACAGTTGTGGAACTGAGTGCTTTTGGTTCACTGTGTCGTATGTGCTTTAAACCCCTCTCTCCAATTTCTTCTTTTTTAATTTGTTTTTTTTTTTTTAAACATGGATGCACGATGCATCTTTGTAAATCTCAGACTCCACAGCCTCATACTTCGCAAAGCTTTCTGGGCAGAAATGCTTGCCATCATTTTCTCTGGCACATCATTGTTAGCAGTCACTGCTTCCAAAGCTTCATCTCCATTGTCTGTTCCTCATTTAGATGTAGTCCCTACCATCAATGGCTTTCATCTTTTGCATTGTTAGTTTTGAAGATATATCCAGGGACTCAAGGAGCCTGTGCTGTTGGGGTCCCTTTCTTTGAGGTGTGTTGTATGAAGTTATGGAAACTGATAATGATTTCTCCTAGAGGAATTGTTCAGAGCTCCATCATAACATTGATCCAGGACTTCTTCATGGTATGTAACACGTGATGTAGACACAACAACAAAAAACTGTTCTTTGGTCTCATTGCTCTTTTTTTTTCTTTTGGTTTTCTTTTGGCAAAGGAAGATTGATCTTCAGTGCCTTACTGACATCTGTAGATTGCTTTTCTCTTGATATTTCCGCCCCAATCTTATTCTTCATTGGCTAAGCCAATCAGTCCCCTAAGTAGTTCTCTGGCCACTATACCTGATTATCTTCTGAAAGGCAAAAGGAGACAAGAATATGAGATTCACAAATGAGAGAAAATTATATCAACCATTTTTTGCCATGAAAATACTCCTGTACTTTAGGCTTAAATTATATTTGGGGGTTCCCTCCCTTTTTGTCCTGGATTGATGATTATCCTGCCAGCTTTTTAGGGAGATGGCACCATAGTTCATGTTTGCAGCTGCAAATGTTGGCTAAAATCTTTATACCTTTTTGTATGTATCCATTCAGTGAGGATTCAAAGCCATGCTTCAGGACTGAAAATAATATGGTTTGAAGTTTCTTCAGGAAATTGTTTGGTACAACCTAATGCTCTCTGCCAAGCCCAAGACATTTGGGACAACCTGTTTCCAGATGATGCCTTATTGAGAAAACATGGTATTAACTTTCAAACCTAAAGCCAAAACCCTTAACTTCCAACTCTAAATTTGTATCCCTGTGTATATGATGCATTTCTGTCTAGTAAGTAATTTTATGTGTATGGAATATAGGAAATTTCTTTTTCTTTCTTTTGAAAGATCTGTACCATTTATGTATTGAATATATGTATATGTTTGAAACACACAAATATTAAAAACAAGTGTGTATGAGGACATTGAAAACTTCTACCTGTCTGTATGACTATCTGTCAGTTTCTTTGTCTGTCTCTGTTTCTTGATCTCTTGTTCTCTCTCTGTCTCTCTCTCTCTCTCTGTTTCTGTCTCTGTCTCTGTCTCTCTCTCCTCCTATTTTTTTTCTTTCACTCCTTTGGGGAAGAAGTGAGGATGGTGTTTTGAAAAAGAATTTGTAGGAAATGAAGTTTGTCATTATACACAAAAAAAACTCCCTGAATAGAATAAGTCTATTGGACTCTGTTTACATGTGTGTGTGTGCTCGTGTGTCTGTGCACACACATGTGGGCACAACTGATCTTAGTAGAAGAGACAGTTTCTAGACTGGAAAGACGCCATACTACTAAGTTATAAGTCATACCTCAAAATGGACTAGCTGAAAGATCTTGGATCACATGTTTGTATACAAGCATATATGAATGTCTATTTCAAATAATCTTACAGACAGGGCATCCCCAAAGTGTTAATGTAACTTTAAGCTTTAATAACTTAAGATTGCATTGACTTTTGGGACACTGTCTGTCTGAAAGAGTGACTTGAAGTCTGGCCTGGAAAACATGAGTTCCAAACCTGATTCTGATATATATTAACTCTATGACTCTAACCAGCTCATTGAAGTGCTCTGCGACCCAGGCAATAAAGCTTCTAAGTAGTAAATGACTAGTAGCATGGATTTTCCAATTTTGAAGTTCCCTACAAAGATGATATTGTGAATACACACAATGCACACACACATGCACACATACACATGTATGTGCACAAGAATACGTAGATGCATGAATGTAGATGTGTTTGAGTATTTATCTCCTAGCACTTCCATGTGGATTTTAGATTTTACTGGTGTGGGGAATGGCAAGTGGGGAAAATATTCACTAATGTAAATCTGCAACTGTTGAGCAATTGATGGTCTTTAATATTTCGGAAAGGCATTTTGAGTTTAAATGACTTACCTAGGGTCATCCAGTCAGTATGTATCTGAGAAACATTGTGAACCTTGGTATTCTTGATTCCAAGACTGGCCTTATTTTTCTTTTTCTCTGCTACAAATGTGTATAGAAAAACAATTTCCTCTTTATAGCTGTAGTTAGATTTCAAGTTGGAAAACAGTGTCCTTACCCCCACAATTCGGTGGTTTACATTTTGAAAGAATCATTAATGATGAAAAAGAAAATCCACCTTTCACATTAAAGCTAAAATGGCTTTGTTTTTTCAATGTGAGCAAATTCAATTCATTGCTTTCTAAAGGGGGATTTTGATAAAGCAGAATCATATAATTAAATTCAGAAGTGATTTTAGATTCTGCAAAATCACTTGAGGTGGGCTGGAGACACCACAATGAAAGCCTAATCTGTATTATCCTAGCAAGGGAAATTAAGAAACTGATTGTTCCATGCTACTTCAAAAGGCTCTGTACTTAACCTGGTCAAAGAATTACAACTTGAAAATATTCCACTGCCAAGCTCTGTTTCTTGCCTAAGAGAGCAAGTGTGACAGTACAAAGATAGTTCTGGTCTCAGAGCCAGAATATCTGGGTGGGAGCCTCACCTCTGTCACTCTAACTTGCAGTGTTACTTTTGATAGATTAATTACCTTCTCTGAACTTCATTTTCCTCATCAATAAAAATGTGTCTCATTTTTAACCACCGTAGAACTAGTTAAAAGCAAAGTGAGGACCAAAAACCAAATTATCTTCATGGCTAATCCATTAATCCAGCAGATTTTCTAAAACACCAGTAATACTTCAAATCACATTCCCTGTCATATGTGTGCTTTAATCATATCTGTGTTCTTTTCTCACTATCTCTCTTTGTCTCTTTCTGTGTTGGTCTCTGTCTGTCTCTCTCTGTTCCTTTCTCTCTCATCTTATTCTCTGTATTTCCCGTCAGTCCCTCTCATTCCATGACAGCACTTGCCTTAGACATCAATATTAGCCTAGTTTCTTGACTTTGGTGTGATCAGGGGGTTCATTAACTTCTCTGCACCGAAACTGGCTTTCTAGAAAATTAAGATGGGTACGGTAGAACTCAGCAATATGACAAAGAGAATCCCCAAAGCAAATAGATCCTTTTTGGTGTACTATTTGATATAATTTGATGCACTATTGGTATAATACTCTAAATAAGATTTAGTCTTGTTATCCTCTCCCATGGACACACAATATCTGTTATATTTAATCCTGGGTACCAGAGTTTTGGAAAGATAGCATTAGAGTGTCCAGAGGAGAGCAATCAGAATGTTGAGAGAATTAAGGATTCGATTGACAGAAATGCTAACATTTAGCCTGAATTTAGGGGAACATGAAAGATGTTTTAATTATCTCAAGTGTTTCCTGAGCAGATCCAATTCTCCCTTTCCCCACTTGTAAGGAGCAAAACTAGGAGTAGGGCATAGAAATTTCAAGCTGACATACTTAGGCTTCATGTAAGGAATTATTTTCTAACAATTAGATCCATTCCAAAGTAGAATGGTCTGCTTTGACAACGGAGATCTTCCTACAGAGCTGGATAGCTCTTGCAAAGGATAATGTAGAGAGGAGTCTTGATCAAGGGGAAAATGATTGAAGACAACTACTGAGGTCCATTCAAACACAAAATTTCTGGGATTCTGAAATGAGATGGCACTTCAGGCTATTTCTGCCCTTATAAGAATAATAGAAAAAAAATTTTTTTAAAGTAAGCAGGTACTATTTTTTGTTTTATCCTGCTGGGTCATCTTTCTACTTTTCTGCTTCAAGAGTCTGCTCTGTCAAATTAGGTACTCTTTCCACTAATGGAGATGCAATAACTTTATAGCCCATAGGATCATAAACCTGGAGCTGTAAGGCATCTTAGGGGTACAAACTCCTCATTTTACAGATAAGAAAATTGAAGCCCAATGAGTAAAAGTGAGCTGCTTCAAGTCATACCGTAAATTAATGTCAAAACCAAGACTAGGGCCCAGGCTTGTGCCTTTTATATAACATTAAAACTCACAGATAATTCTCAAATAATCAATATTTGGCTTTTGAATTATGTAGTAAGATATGTCCAGTAATACCTATACATGTATGTGTACATACACACACATGTAAGCACATTGCTTTATATGATTATAAGTTATCCAAGTCTAGCCCAGAAGTTTTGGGCCAGGTATATGAAATTAGTAATTGACCAACATCCCAGTAATTGTTCCAGTTAAATTATGCTTTTGATTGTTTATCACATATGCAATCTGTCTCATACTTCCTTGCTTTTGCATAGAACGCTTCCCCTTATTTGGAATCCTTTCTTATTTGTTTTTATAAATGAATGAGTGAATGAGTGACTAAATGAATAGATTATTACAACAATCAATGTAAGAAATATGAAGATTTGGCCTAGGGAAGCTGCAATATGAATAAGGAAAAAAGCTATAAATGAGAGTCATGTTTTGAAAAAAAATAGTAAAACTCTCCAACTGTTTGGATATTGAGTAGAAGTAAGAAGAAAGCATCACAAATGATGGTAAAGTGGTGCAAATGTGTGGCTGAAAGAATAGTGGCTCAGTAGAAATTAATCATTTTAGGAGGGGAAAAGGAATTCTGTCCAGGAATAAAGGCATATAGAGAGAGATATAGAGATATAGATAGGTATAGATATGTACATGTACTGTTTATATATACACATATATACATGCATTTGCAAATTTTGTGCAGATATAATTTTTGAGGATTTGAGCTTTGTCTGGTATATTGCTAATATCTCACATTGTAACATGTATATGGCAAACACATAGTAAATTGTTGATTTGGCTTAGAATTGTCTATTAAACAATCAGTTGGAACTGCTCAACAGACAATTAGAAATGTATTTTGGCTAATCAAGGGAGATATGAGAGCTAGATTTTGGTACCAGCTGTATAATATATTTGTTCAGTATAGCACAGTGTCTGGCACAAAATATATGCTTAATAAATGTTTGATTGATTCTAAAAACATTAACATTTCCAAGCCATTAAATTTGTACTATATTTTCCAACATTGAAAATGTTTGGATGTAATGAAAGTTTCTTAAAATTTCTAATTATTTATTTCTATCTCATCAAACTGAAGTCTGATGGGTTTGATCAATTTCACTGAAAAATAATATCAAAATGTTGAGATTATTGGGACTTTTATGTTTAAGTCTCAGTAACTAAAATGAACAACACAGTAGATCCTTTGATTTTCTATATAATAAGCTTATGATCATCCATATTAAAGTTAGAAGAATAGATAAAAGTCCAAATACTGAATAAAAAGTCTAATTGGTTGTGCATTTTGATATCAAAAATTTGAGCACAAATGGCGTATCCTCTGGACCTTCACAGGATTAATATCACACTTATCTAGTTTACCTTTTTTCAGAGGAGGCAGCATTTAGGATTGTGATCTAAACATGTCTTTTCTGTTGAGTCAAGGTCCAGAGAAGGGTAGTTGATATTGTTGACAGGGAAAGAACCCAGTAATTGTTAATCCAATAGAGATTAGAAAGGAGTCTGAAGATGGAGGTTATTTAATGATAATTACAAATTGACTAAATAAAATGGCATTTAATATTTCTACCTCCTTTCTTTACCAGTGAAGTATCACATAGTCTTAGTTACCCATAATCTCAGTAGCCAAATATTTCACATTATCATGAAACATGACTTTAGGAATTTCCATTTTGAGAAGCAAAGTGATCCATATTTAACTAAATTATACCAATTTCGAAGCACCACTCCAGAGATTTTTTTTCCTTTTCACTAGATTTTTTTTTAATATAGGTCTTTCATTTGCATGAAGGACATTTGTAAACCTAAACTTATGGCAAAGGTGATATGTGTGTTGACAAGAGTACTAGGTAGGATATTAGAAGACCTCAATCTTAATATGAGACCCATTACTTTCTGTTTGATGTTAAGAGGGTCCATTAAGCTTCTTGGACCTCCTATATTTATAAAAAGAGAGTTTTGAACAAATTGTCTTTATTAATATTGCAGTTTAAAACTATGATTTCATGAATAGACAATCTTAAATGGATCCTTGTGGTTCTGAATTTTTTTAATTTTTATTTCTATGGGTGAAAGTTTCAAAGTTGCTGTAACTCACTGCACCAATACAAGGATGAGTTAGTACATCAAAGAAACAATTTCCTTCACTTTCACCTAATGGCCTAGAGTCATGTCATTCTAATCTAATCCAATCCAGCAAACATTTGGCTTCTATTCTGTGTAGTGTGAAAACATAATGAAAAACAAGTCTTAATCTTCAAGAATCCTACACAGTTCTAGGAAAGACTACCAGATAAAGTAGTAATTTGAACATGAAAAAGGGGAAATTTTCTTTTAAGACTAGATGGGCATTGAGCTGTGCTTTGAAGGAGAATGATTCCATTTGTGTAAGTTTTCTTCCTCTTGTTTCCCTTTCTTTTCCTCCCTGTCCCTCCTTTTTTAGTATGATCTTGAGAGAGTCATTCCATTTCAATGCCTGCAGTTTCTTCAACTATAGAATGAGGAATTCAGAATAAATAATCTCTATCCACTTAAAATGCCTGTGACCTATTTTGGAGGCTTTTAAATTCAACCATACAGAGTTTCTCACCGAGAATCATAGATCAAAATTTCAATGGAATATAATAAATGTTTGAAAATATTGCTAAAACCTGGAATACCAGTTTTTCATAGAATATAATAGTAGAGATACTCATGTAGTCCATCTCCCTTATTTTAAATATTATGATTCAGTGTATATTGTACAATAAATCAGTGATGGAATAAGGACAAAAACTAAGCCTTTTTTTGTACTACCTCATGTCTCTTTTAGATCTGTGCTATACATATGCTTATAAGACATTATTGCCATTTTTGTCACCATACAACCCCAAATATTAATTTCTAATGGAGAGCAAAGTGAGTCTAATTTTTCCTTATTGGAGAGAAGATTCCCAAAGAACTGTCATACTCATCTTATAGAGAGGTGGTGAAATCCCCTCAAGTGCAATCATCATTTGCAGATCTAGTATCTCAGATTTTGTGTGTCTTTTTTTAAAGGACAGAATTCCCCAGAGCAAGCAATTGAGGAACATCAAAATGCTTCTCTCAAGAGTTGCTTAATCCTTCCAAGGAGAATGTCTGCTGTGGAGGTCTAGCTAGAATAATAGTTTGTTCTACCTGTTCCCTCAAGGGACATTCATTATGTGTTACAGCTCCTCAGACTTATAGCTTTACAAACCTTTTTTTTCTAGATTCCTAAGCTCACATCTTTGCACGTTATAACACTAATAATTAAATTGGGAGGCAAAAGGAACTCAGTTATTCTCCCCAGAGACTTCTAACACATCCCTGTTTTTAGCACTGAAGTGATAACTGATTTTGTCTGGATTCCTGGATCTTTTTTTATTCCTTGTTAGGATGTCTTCTTGCATTATTCTAGACATTTATATAAATAAAATTAGGTAAACCCTCTGAGGGGAAAAGACATCCATTTCCAGCATGAGTAAGATTCTCTACTGGCAACTCAGCAAAGGATTACGTGTTCCTGCATGTCAGTGCCCATAAGCAGCCCTTTGAAAGATATAATGTAGGAAGGAGAGATTTCTGTAAGGATAGTAATGAGAAAATCAAACAAAACCTCCTTGAAATTCAGATATTGTAGGAGAGAGTTTCTACTACATACATATCACTTATCTTTCACAATTTAAACTGCTACAGAGAGCAATAATTAGTGATTTTTGTGCAGATGGCAAATACTTCCATAGTGACAAAGATATAATTCCACATTGGTTCCAGTAAGGCACTTATTGAGGATACTGTTGTGGAAAGGAGGAAGTTAGCCATCAGAATAAGATTCCTATTTTGATTAATTTTATTTTTAAATAGGTATTAAACCTGAATATTTCTGTATTTTTACCAAAAAATAATGCTGTCTGTACTCTCCAGATTTTGCACCCTAGAAAATAGCATAGAGTTAACTACCCCAGTTATAATCTTCCTCTCCTGTTTTCCTAACTAGAGGAAATTAAACCAGATATTAAAATCAGATCAAAGATAAAAGTTAGTCACAATATAACATTTTAATGCTTTTTGTGGATGTTTGCTTGCATTTTGTTTTCCTTCTTAAGTTGTTTTTTTTCATCTTTCTAAATCCGATTTTTCTTGTGCTGCAAGATAAATGTATAGATATGTATACATGTATTGGATTTATTATATATTTTAACATATTTAACATGTACTAGACTACCTGCCATCTAGGGGAGTATGTGGGGGGAAGGAGGGAAAAATTTGGAACAGAAAGTTTTGCAAAAGTCTATATAGAAAAATTATTCATATGTTCTGTAAATAAAAGCTTTAATAAATAACAACAACAACAAAAAGGGGGAAAATAAATAAATGGTAGTTCTTTAACTGCTTTTCCCCAGGTGTGGTGTTATATATCAGATATGAACAAAACTGGTTAGTGCAGTCAAGGAATTTATCAATTTGTTAAAAGAAAGAAGTAAACTAATATATCAATTGAATATTTCAGCTCATTGTAGTCAGAAAAGTGACAACTTAAAAGGAATATACCACATCCTTTGTTTAAAATTTTTATTTTAGAAATATTGGGGAATAGACATCATCCAGAGGTCATCCGGATAACAGAGCTGGAATTCAAATGTTTTTTGTTGTGCTGGTAGCTGTTTTGTTTAGATTTTCTCACCAGTGCAGGCTAGAGTGTTCATTCAAAGAAATTGAGCTGGTGAGCATAGAAATCTGAGAAGACAAAGACAAACAATTGCCTTTGTCCAGCACAGAAACTTAGAATGTCAAAACAAGAAAGATAATTGAATATAATCTAGGTAATCCTTTACTTCACAGACCAAAAAACGAGGACACAAATCTTAACATAAAAAGACTTGAAAATCAGACCTACTGGTTTGAAATGCCAGAATGTTAACTGGAGATTTCCCCAGGATTTAAGGCATTGAACTAGTCATATGCTGCTCCTGTTCCAGGAATCCAGTACCTACTTCTATAATAGAAAGATTAAGTGACCTTTCTGCAGCATGGTGTCAGACCAACATGACCATCTGCCCTAAAATACTAAATCACTTCCTACAAGTTCTTAGTCTCTCATTAGATACACATTTGTTTGGTAGGGAGGGGAAGGCTTGACTTGTTTCTCTATTATTCCTCAATTAAAATGTAAGGAATATCACCTCAAGCCTTTTTGGGTCAAATTTTTAATAATTTTTATTAATGAATAGGAAAAAAACTAATAGTAAGACCAGGAGAATTCGATAGCTTCCCTTCCCCAAAGTTGAATGTACACACATATATACACACACACAGATATACATGTTATAAATGTGATATCTGTATAAATATATTGTAAATAGATTATAAAAAACAAATTTATAAATTTAATTCACGGGGTGTGTGTGTGTGTAGGAAAAGGCATTAGTAATCAAGGATATCAGCCATAATAGCTCAGTTGAGAGAGAGATAGACTGGTGTAACTGAGATTAGGATAAGTGTGGCATGAGAAGTACAATTTGAAACAAACTTTGAGGGATGCTAAAGTTGCTCTGATGCAGAGGCAAAGAGGGATAACATTCTAGACACAAAATTTATACTTTGTAAATTCAGAGATAGAAGATGCAGTGTTGTATACCAAGAATGGCAAACTCCTTTTGCTGGAATATAGAATGTGTTAATATGAGTAATGTTGAATAAATCAGAAATGGTGTTCTAGAGCCAGCCTGTAAAGGACCAGATTGTAAAGGGTTTTACATGCCAAAAAGAGGATTTGGTCTATTATGTTATAAACCATTGAAATCCACTGGACTTTCTTAAAGGGGACAATAACATGATTAGATTGAGTTTTAGGAATTCAAATCTGAAAGTGGTGTGATAAATAGGGGGCAGCTCTTTTTTGTCTATTTGTTTTAGTTAGTTTAGATTGGGGAAACATTTGAAACCTTTTATAATGAATTGATTGGTTCCTGTTTGAATGGAGATGGGTACACAGATAATAATTAAGTTTTTTTAAAGCACATATTTAGGTGATTTTACATAGCATTTTATACATTACAAAACACTTTTACATAATGTTAGAAAAAAATGTTAGTATTCCAATATGATAATGGTAATAATAACTTTCAGCTTTCTTCCTAAAACTTTTTACCCACTAGGACATTTTATATTTAAATGGTCTTTGAAAAATATTGGGAGATAGTTTTTAAAGCAGTATTATATATAAAGGTGAACAAATCCAAATGTGACTACTCTTTTTTTCACATAAGGAGAATTACTGTTAAAAAATTACTATTCATTTATACTTTTTTCTTATTTTTATAAATTGTGAAATCCATTAGTTTTCCTTTTTCTTTTTCATTTCTTAAATTAGAGATGTGTGTACTATAATCAATTCTGGAAGATATTTTAGTCAATTTTAAAAATATGAATTATCTAAGTTTTCCTTTTTACCCTTCTAATGTTGGGGTATTCTGGTATTAATTTGCAGATTGCAGCCTCAGAAAAATAGTGAAAATGAATCTGAAAACTCTCCATTTTATGTAATTTTGTCAATTTAGAAGATGAAGCTATTAAACTTATTGGCTGAATAGATTGCCGAAATTGTTTATCATTTACGTCTGCTTTCTATTTCTTGTGGCTCAGTTGAGCATAAAGGGAATTTAGATATACCAGTAGTGCTTTTGAGCTGGGATTTTGTGTTCACTTCTGGATTTGCTCATCTTTTGACTTTAGCTTTTCATAAACAAGTTATCACTGTTACCTTAAGGAAAGGAGTATCTGAGGTTTTAAACAACTCATTCCAGCTTTGTATTCCCAATACACAATACTAATCCACAGCTTCCATGGAATAGTATTTAGTCCTCTTTGCTGGAAGATTGTCTGATTCATTTCACTTACTTATATTGTCACATGACAAAAATATTTCAGAATTATACCATTCCCTAAGTTCTTTGTCAGAAAAAAATTATATATATATATATATATGCATATATATATATGTATTCTGTCTCATATGCCTCACTCAAAGTATATATTCTGTTTTATTTCTGTTTTGAAGTACTCTTTGCCTAGGATACCCATATGTCTGCTGATGGATATCTCCTTGTGTTTAAAGTTTCCTTGGTTTCCTGGACTCTATAGACTATTTTGAATGATTATTTTCAGTCTGATTTAAATGATTCATATGCTATGATTTTTTTTATCCCAATCCCCAGGAAAGGTACCATTTTCATTTATATAGACTTAGCAAATGGGACATGTTTCTTGATGTCTGACCTAGATGGCTATCGAGAACCCTTGCAACCCAGAAATTCTTTGATTCTGTGTTTTCATTCTTTCAAACTGCATTTCCTGAGTCTTCATTGAACCATCCCTTCTTTGATGGCTTTTAAGCATAAGTTTCACATGTTTTCATCTTTTTTCCCAACTTCTTGAAGTCAAATAATTCTTACTTAGCTTTTTTTTCACTTTTCGAATTTCACAAATATTTCCAGCATCTCATTTTACCCTTCTCTGAATACTCTTATTTCAGTCAATGACTTGCCCCCATCTATAAACATGAATCTAACATCTGTCTTATCAGTACCAAATAGTATAACCTTTTCCCTTGAGATTTATGTTACAATGCAGTTGGATGAATGGGGAAGGAGGAGTGGGCTAAACAATCTTACATTATCCCAGAAGACCATTAACTGGCTTTTCTCATCTTTAACCCTTGCCAAAATGTGAGATCCTGCATCAAAAGAAGCAACATCATCCCTCCCTTCTGGGAGGTTGGCACTTTAAAATCTGCTGTTATCAAAGCCAATCATCAGTTGTTTTGCTATTCAACAGCAACTCTTTTGGCCAGTGGAATGGTGACTTTAACCTAATAGGCTACAATCAGAAAAAGACATCCCAATTATCATATGCATATTTAGCCAGTCTTTAAATATATCTGTGAAAGGTTCTTTTGGAACAAACAAAAATCATATGAAAGAAGTGGTGCCATCTGACTTTTAATCATGAGCTCTGCTGAGCTCTTCATCTAGACCCCCCCTGCCTGCCCCAAGTCTTGCTTCCTGCTTAGAAAACAAAACAATTTTTAAAAATTCAAAACTGATATTCAGTCTGTGACTATCAAGATATGATATTTCCACTGGATATTTAGAATCTCCATAGTCCTACTAGTTCATAGCTTCACAAAGAATTCTATTTGCTCGTTCAAGACCATTAAACATTCCCTACACTGAGATAGAAACAGGGAGAAATAGGATCAAGATTAGCCCATACCCAGATGGCTGTGGAATAATTCGGTCATAAAAAGAAACAGTTAAAATTTGATTCTATCACAATATTCTAGGGGAAAAGTAGTTGAACTCAGTGATTTCTAACACAACTAAAGGAATCATTGTAAATTTCACACTCAATCATACCTAATTCAACACTTCACTCAAAAATCCAGCACAGTTCACCCCTAGGTATCATTTTGATTCAGCCTAGTTTTGCATTGGGGTCCTGAAGTCATTGCTCAACAATTAAAGTAGGTTTTGTTAGGAAGGAGCAAAAAACCTTGAAATCCATTTTAGGTAGTGTGATATATTCATGACATCTTACTTAAAGTAGACAAAAAATTCTTTAAATTTATTCTCAAAATCTTTTAGATTGGAAGTCAAATTGATTGGTTGTGGGGAGAAGATTATAATCATCTTGGTACCTCCTGTGAGACTACCCAACACAGAAATTTTTGCTTAAGCTCAAACATTCACACACAGAAAGGGTCTCATAAATAAAAGTAAATTTTTAGCATTTTGTTTATGAAAGATAAATGACTGTCCCATTTATTGGCTGCACTAAAATAGTCCAATAATCTCTTTTATTTAAGAGAGATATGATTATGTTTCTGAATCAGAATGTGTTTGGAATTTAATGCTTTTGGATATTTTAGACTATGTCCTCCCCTTGTCTATGTTTTCAAATATTTTAGAAAGTTTTTCCTTAAAATAAAATTCATTTAATTAATGAATTAGTTCTGGCAAAAGGGAAATTCTGAATTGAGATAGCTCTCCATTCTGAATAAGTTGACAGATTCTAACAAGGATGAAGGCCTTAGTCATCCTTCATTCCATTGCACTAAGATCTGCAAATCATAATTTGAGCGAACCCTCTACTCATAGTGAAGTATTATTTCAATGTGGAGATTTTTAAAGAAATCCACCATGGGTGGTTACAATTGACCTCCACTTGAATAATCTTGGTTATTGCATACTTTTTGAACCCTACAAAGGGTTCTTTTTTTTTTTCGTGGACAAAAATGACTTCCCAGTCAATTATTTATTTGATTTTATATAGTGTTCCTCCCTAGATCATATCATGGTAGTCTGCCATTCTGCTGATTTCCCTTATGGATTAGGCATGGCATTGCATGAAATCTATGTCTATACAATTACTTCAAAAAAAAATGGACACTGTGATGACATGTCACTTGTCATCACATTTAATTTTTAAAATGTTTTGCATATAGCCCTATTTATATTTTTTCACAAATATACAGGGTGTCCCAAATTTTTATTTGTTTTAATAACACTATGGAACTTATTTAATTAAAATCATTTAGTTAGCTTATTCTAACAAATTGTATATAGACTAAGGGAGAATTATGCATTAAAACTAATCCATTTTTGACAACATACATATAAAAACAGACTCACATGCTAAACACTAGCCAACATTGTATTATTTTGCAATGACTGGCACTTTTGGAAGAACTATCTTAAAATGGCTTATGGGCATTATTGATTTGTAAAACTCAATGCCTTTCAATCTGCACATCTTCAAAGAAGAATAACTAAAAGTTACACTAGCAACAATCAATGAATTAAAACATCATTGATTTCTGTGAAAGAGGTGAGTATCCTTTTGGCCCCATTTCACAGCTGGGCATGCAGAGGCTGAATAAATTGCTGAAGATCACGAAGCAGGGCAGTGGAACTTTGAACAACAGCATCTAAAATTCCTAGCTTCTCGTTCCAGGCTTTAAGAGCTGTGGCCCATGCTTTCTTTCTTGGTGATCTTCAGAACTTTAATTAGGACCTTCCATTCCAGTACTCTACCACCTACCCCTTGATGTGCCTTATAAGGCACAATACTTCTTCATCCTCCTTCCAGATGGTGGATATCAAGGTTCAATGGCAGCCAGCAAGTGGAATGCAAATCATAGGATATCTTTATATAAAGAACCCATGTGTCTCTTACTGAACTTAACTCTTTCATAATAAAATTCCTCCCTCTAGTTCTTCCCTGTCCCATCCTCTTCCTACCCCTTTTCACCCTTACCCTTCCCTTCCTCCCCCTCTCCCAAACTAGGGTATGGTTTTTCTCTTGCTTTCTCTCTCACTCTCTCTTTTCTGTATCTCTCGGAAATCAGACAGGAGTTCAGAACACTTTCACTACCTTTTATGAGGTAGATTGTGATGTCATAGATGGGGGCAGGGCTAGTCAACTTTCTACCCATCTACCAACCTGTGCTGAGGGAGCTCTGCTCGGGAGTGGAAGCAGTGATTCTTCCATGGTGAGTAACTTCACTTTCTAATCTTTCTCTCATTGGTAACATTAGTCACAAAGGCATGGAGGGGGTCTCAGGGGTGTGTGGGTGAGTCTATCCAGGCCCATATTATCATTGGCCAACATTGGGTGATAAAGAGACTTTCCTCTTGTTTCCTTGTTTTGATCAAGAGTTCTAGTATCTGGTGACAATCTTCCACCATAATCTAATTGTTAATGCTATTCCTAATGAAATCTTGGGCCTCAGTGATGGCCATACCAGTTGAGCTCTGAGCTCATTTTAGACCTGAAAAGTATCTCACAACTAAGAATAGTGAATTTCATTCATTAGTTGCCCTAGTAGCTTATGGAATAAACTAGAGGGCTTAGGAGGATTCCTCCCTCCCAGATTTCCTGGGTGACTTTATTGTAGAAAGATGTCTGCCAGAGATTCAGTCTGCTACCTTTCACAGTTCAATAAAGGAATTTTAATATGAAGAGACTGAAAACAAAGAAAAAGTAAAAAACACACAAAAAAGACTCTGACAAACATTTTGAAATTAAAAACTTAAAAAATAGTTCTGTTCTCCGTATAAGCACAGGATATTTCCAAATATTATCTCTATTTGATTAACCACAGACATATCAAGATACTTTTTTTAAACAGAATTGTTTCAGAATTTAATTGCTAATGAAGGATGTTGTTCCATATGTTATTATTATTTCTTTTATTATTATTATTTTGCATTATTGCTTCTGGGTTTATTGATGAGTATTTTAGATAATTTTCAAAATTTGGAAAGAAAAACAAAATGGTGATAATCACTACATTCTCCCTCCTCTCCCTTTTCTGTTTCTTGGGTCCTTATTACAACTGTAGAGGTATCAGCATTAGTACACAATGATAGAACAGGGTTCTTTATTGTAAAAGTGGGAGTCTTTGTCACTTTGGCATAGGGAAGAACATATAAGGCAGACAATTAGAACCCAAATCTAACCTTTTTGAATTACAAAGATGTGAAAGAAAGTATTACTTAATCTTTATTTCATACCTTAAAACTTTCATCTAAGAGAATAGTAGTATGGATTTTGTCTAGAAGTGAAGGAGTGAGCAAAACTTTGACAAAAGAAGAATACTACCTCCCTATTCCAACATTTAAAATTCCATCATTTCATAGTGTCATTCACCCAAAGACTAAGTGAGACAAACTCATTTATATGAAAGAAATTCAGTTTCCTGGGGTGGGGTAGCTTTACTTGTCCATCCTTTGCCTTGCTATATGATATAAAATAGAATTTCTGTTGATAACCCAACAAGGCACACAGAGACACAAACACACAAATAGAATAGAAACTTGGCTTTGAATCCTCACACAATAGCAAGGGGTCAGTTATTGATGAATCCCATGGAAAAAAAATCCCATGGACTAACAGAGGAGACCAAAGGAGTAAAAATGATTCCCCCATCCTACCAAATACACTCTACATCTCCTTCTGGCTACATTCCTTTTCCCATTGTCTTCCAAAATAAAATTTTATCAGAGAAATGTCTCATCTGCTTAGCAGTAGTGAGTCCTGAATAGTCCAAATCAACTCCAAATTATAGTTACCCACTAATGAATCAGCAATGTATTAAGCATTCTTTTTAGGTACTGACTACCTAAGTAGAAATGATACTCCTATTATATAGTAGTTATTTCCATAGAAAATTATTCATCATATATGTATTTTCAGGACAATATTCTTTAGTTTATATTGACATAATGATGAATTATCTAATATTTAAAAAAAACAAAACCAAAAAGTTCCTAAATGAGGTTAAATTGATTCCAGATTAAATGTATAGGTTAGCATTCTATGTAATTAGCACATAGATGAAACAATGAACTTCCACTGTGCTTTGATGTCTTCTTGTTAACAGTTTTCTTAAATAAATCAAAAAACACTATCCTACTCTTTGCTCAGCTGATTCTTTCTGTAAATAAAAAGGATCAACCCAGGTCGGAAACTGTGTGAATTGTCAGAAATTCTGAGAAAACAAAGTCTAAAATATGAACATTTTATTGTATTTGCAAAGAAATCAACCAAGCTAGCATTAACTCCCTTGATGTTCACACCTGAATAGAATTGGGAACAAGCTGCCAAAGTTTCACCTCCCTCTTTGTATTTTGATTCCTCCATCAATAGGCCACTGCCCTCCCTGGCCATTGGGGTTTTCAGTGGTGGTACAAAGGGATCCTGTGACATCTGCCCTCCAGTTTAGTCCCCATGGGACTCCCAAGTGTCTATTTTTGTTTGTTTGTTAGTAATTTGTTATTTAACATAATAAAATAATCATTGACAAAGTGCTAAATAGAAAAACCCAAGTGAGATAAATGCTAAAACAAGCAGGATACCCCTTCCATTCAAATGGGCTATAATTACAAATGAGATCAGAATTATCAATATTATCACTTCAATTGTAAAACCCAAGCAACGACTCCACTGGGGAAAGTATTTGTCCAAGTACACCAGAGTATTGGTTGGACCTTGAGAGAGATTTTTCAGTAAATTATGGCTCTAGCAGAACTTGCATCCCTATTGTAGATGATCAACATATTCCATGTGGTGAGAAGCTGATGATTCCCCAGAAGTCTTACCCTGACACCAAGGACAGAGTCTCAGTCCATCTATGAGTACAAAATTTTCCCAAAGATCCTCCATAAGAAAAACATTCAGTATGTGTTCATAGTTCAAGTTGTTAATTTTTTCTTGTCAATCCTTCATACAGATACCAGGTAAGGATTGCTTATATTTTACAAACATATGGAATACGGCCATCTCTAAGCTCCGTGAGTTAAGAACAGTTTTGTGGTGCAGTTGTGCAATGGGAGATTATGTCAACGGAATGCCATCTTCATGCATGCAGTTCCTATATTCTGTGTGCATGATCTTATTTCTGGTTCTATAAAGTTTTTCTTTCTATTTTGTGTGGGTTATAGCATTGTCAGTTTCTCTTTTAAACACCAAAGGACAACCAAGTAGTTAGTTGTGGTAGAAAGTACCAGACAGTGGTCTGAGTTCTTCTATTGCTAATAAACCAGCAATTATTTATAAAGAACCTACTGTGGGTCAGGCACTATGATAGGTGCTAAGGATGAAAGTACAAAAAGTGAAATAATCTCCATCCTCAAGGATATTAAATATTTCTTGCTTTTCCTTTCTCCTTTCCCCATTAATAAATAGCACAACATTTGGGAGATGTGGCTAACCTTTTATGAATATCCAGATACTTTCTTTCTGTCACATCTGCCAAACTTGTCTACCACCTCGCCGTGCTTGGATGGGCATGTCATAAATCCAAAGTTCTGTTAATCTCTGCCCAGAATAATAGCTTGCTCCATTGACTACAAGTCTAGCTTCTGAGTGCACCTATCATAAGCAGGTTCCTCTAGATGATTATATGATCTTAGCCAAATCAAATAACTCCAAGCTTCCCTTCTTTGTATAAAATAAAGCTAATATTTTCTAAGGTTCCTTCTACCACAAGATTATTATTGTTGTTAAGTTGTGTTAGATACTGTGATGCCATTTGGAATTTTCTTGGCAAAGATACTGGACTGGTTTGCCATTTCTTTCTTTAGCTCCTTTTATAGATGAGGAAACTGAGGTACACAAGATGAAATGACTTGCCCAACTAGTAAGTATCTGGAGTCCAGATTTGAAGTGAATAAGATCGGTTTTACTAACTCCAGACCTAGAATTCTACTCACTATGGTTCCCCTCACCTGTCCTAAATGATAGTTAGCATGTTTACATTTGTAAAGTGCTTTACACAGATTATTTTCTTCACACAAGCAGCCCAGGATGTCAGTGCTGCTTTTATATTCATTTTTCCAAAAGAGGAAACTAAAACTAAGAGGTGCCAAGTTATTCTCTTGGGTAAAATCACACAGCTATTAAAATTCTTAACAAGAATTCAGATTCAGTTCTTCTTTATTCTAAGTCCAGCACTCTTCTGTGCAACCTACTGCTCATAAAAGTACAAAATTCAATAATAATCATAATATTGATGATATGGTGGGGATGAATAACATTCAGTGTCTTAAATTTGGAAAAGCACTTTACAGATATAATTTCATTGGATCCTCAAAACCACCCTGTGAGGCAGACACTATTATCATGCCTATTTTTATAACTGAGAAAATCGAAGATAAAAAAAAAAAACTAGCTAAATGACTTACCCAAACTCTATAGCTAGTTGATAGAGTGTCTGAGGCAGAATTTGAACTCAGGTCTTTTGATTCCAATTCTAGTGCAGTATCCACTTTGTTACCTACTGGCCAATATTTTCTTCATTGTATCATCATGCTGCCCCCAGTTGTAAGCCCCTCCAATCAGTGTCCTACTTCCCTATTCTGATATTTGAGATTATCTCAAATAGAGATTCAATACATATTCCATTTTCTTACAGGCACATGTTCTCCTCCCAAAGAATAATAGAATGTAAGCTTTTTAAAGAAGACAGAGCATTTCCATTCTTTCACTGAATTCTCAGTCTTGACAGTGATTAAATAAATCCTAGTTGATGTAAATTGAATTGAGAAGGAATAGTCTCTTCTTACCCCCCACAGGTTCAGGAATAGAATTAATCATTTCCTGTGTCCATATTGGACCAATCAGAGAATACATTTCAAAATCCAGAGAGGAGGAGAATCATGAGAAACCTTGAACCATATGATTTTCATCAAGTCTGGCTTGCTTCAGGTCACAATTCGCTTTTCTCTCAGAGAAGTGTGGCTTCTGCCAATTTGTTTCTGAAAATATTAGGTTTCATTTGAACACTTCCCTTCCTGGATGATAAGAAAAAATGAGGTGCCTAAATTTTTCTCCTTAGTTGTTTTGGTTTTGTGCAAATAAAATACACTCTTTTCTTGCCAGAAACTGAGAGGCTGTGCCATTTTTGAGCTGACTGGTGAATGCCAGACTGCCTTCAGGAAATCTCTCTCATGGGTCTGAACAGCCTTTCCATTGGATGTAAGATTTCAAGAGTTCTTTCAATTAGGACTTGAGGGCATGTGGCTACTTCACATTTTCTTTGCCACTTGCCCTAGATTAAAAGTAGATCGAGACACTTTCAAGAGAAAATCAGAGAAATGGTTGCCACCAAGGATCAATAATTTGTAAGGTTGGAAACAAAACAAATCACATAACTATAGACTCTGAGATGAAACACAAGTTAAAAGTTTTAAGGGGAACATCAGCAATATTATCAATGACTTATTCATATTAATTAATAAGTGATCATCAATAATGTAGTAAATAAATTGACAGTAATAAATATTTGATATAATTTTGTCAATAATATAAGCTAATATATAATATAAAGATACTTTATTAATAGCATGATGTTTACATACGTATTA
>JAJPUD010003674.1:0-14853 GCA_023553655.1 Myrmecobius fasciatus | reverse complement strand
TTGAATCTGAGAAAGCTTAAATGATTTACATTGTCATAGCACTTGTAAGTATCTGAAGTAGGACTTGAAACAAGAAAATATTAACTATAAAATCTCCAGATTATCACAGATTAAAGTTCCCAAGGAAAATTCAGTGGACATCTAGAACAACCATATCATTTGAATAATGAGGAACCTGAGGACCAGAGAAATTGTGACTTACACAAAATTATATAGGAAGTATCATAAACTGAATATAAACTCTTCCAGTCTTGTGTCTCAATTTCTGTATCACAATTCCCAGTTTGTGTTTATAGAAGAAAAATAAGTGAAATGGTTTGTTATTGTTGTTTTCCTAACAGCCAGATTCCATAACACTTTTAAGATCCTTGAAAAGCAATGAAGTAGGGTATAAAAGGTCAGAGGTCCAGAATTAAAATCCTGCTTCTGTCCACTTGCTACCTCCATTACCTTGGAGAACACATTAATTTGTCTAATTGGAAGATTATTCATTTGTGAAATGAAGCAATTGATGGTCTCCATTTTTTCTTCCAACTCTTTCTCTGGCATTTGAGATCATTGGACCATAGATCTAGAAGGAGTCTCAGTGGCCATTTTGTCCAATTCTCATTTGTAGATGAGGGAACATAAGCCTGGATCGGAGAAGTGATTCCTATATATCAAACAGATAATTAGTATCAGGGGTTTAATTTCTCATTTCCCCAAGCCACTTTCAGAGACTATTCAGTAAAGATATGTCTCTGATCCATATAATAGGAGCATAGAATTATAATTGAAAGGAACTGGAGAGTACATTTATCCCAACATAATCATTTTAAGGAAGACAAAACTGTGGCCCTGAGAATTTGAGATTTCTCTAAGATGACATAAGTAATTAGTACCATATGCAATATTTGAACCTGGATCCTCTGACTCCAAATGTGTTCTTTCTATTAAATTGCTTTATCATATCAGTGAGGGAAGTTTCCACACTGAGTTCCCCATGTAGTTGAAATAACAGGCCTAGACCTTTTCTTTATGAAAGCATATAGCTCTTTAATTAAGGATTCTAAATTATTCATTTCCTATTAACAACAATAATATTTTATAGCCATTCACATTTTAAAGGGTTTCGTAAAACCCTTTAACAACCTAGTCTTCCAGGAATAGATGAGATTAAATAATTCTGTAAAGGTCATAAGCTAGAAATCAATGAGTTTGGAGACAAGAAATCTGAATCTTGGCTTTTACTTTTGGCTTTGACTTCGATGAAGAAGGTAATTTAAAATACAGATACTCTTCTCCCATTTTTACATAAATAATTGCCATTTTCTGGTTCTATAGAAGGCTATGATACCTGACTTTGTATGTGTGTTTAACTGCTGATTTTTATTTTCCTGAAGCATCAGAGCTCAAAGAAGGAGAGTATAAGCCCTAATTGAGTTCCTAGGCAAGGGAAGGGGAAGAATGGTTTTGGGAATGTAGCACTAAAGTCCTTGGGGAGACCTAGGGAAGGAGTAAGTATAACTCCTGCCACTGTGACCCTGAGAAGATCATCAAGGGTAGTAAGAGTGGATGTGGCCATAGTCATCAATTTAGAGATCTCCCTTTGGATTTTCAGAGGTCACAAGCAGGTGATGAGAGGCATTTAGGTGGGACAGCCAACAGATAACATGTGGGATGCTCTTTACCAATATATAAGATGAGACCAGATAGGTCTACTCAGAATGTCTACTTTTAATAGCATCAGTCATTTCATTTAATACAAGTAATCGCCATTTCACACTTTTAAAAAAGAAATCACCTCTTCAGATCAGACTCCTGCTAGGAAGGTAACACATCAGCCTAGGTGACTTTTCAGTTTGAAATGACTTCTGTTTGCTATTGCCTGAAATATTCCTTGGTATGTGTGAGGCTGAAAATTAGCGGCAAGGGATATTTTATATAAGAGCAAAGTGTGAGTAAGGACCTGGAGCTTTTATAGGAGATAATAGGTTTTTCAAGAGAAAGTTAAGAGCAGTAGGAACTAGATAATTTTTCATTCAATAGGTGTTCATAGACAAAGCTGTAGTTCAAAATAACTAGAAGAATTAAATAAGACGTGAGCCAGTAATCACTTCAAAACAGAAAGTGGGGAAGAAATTTAGAATATTGTAATAAATTAGAAGGCAAAGTAACCTTGTCCATGGATGATTTTGCAAGATTTTCAAGAACAGGTTGAATATGGAAAGGGATAAGAGGGGAAAGTGATATTATTTATTATGTATCAATTATGTGGCAGACACTGCTATAAGCAATTTACAATGTTATCTCCTTTGATCTTCATAACCCTTGAAGGTGATTATTATGACCTCCATATGATAGTTCATGAAACTAGACAGACATTAAGTAACTTGCTCATGATCCCAAAAGTAGTGAGTGATGAAAGTAACATTTAGTCAGGTCCTTCTGACTCCAGGCTCACTCCTCTATCTAGCTCCCTCAATAAGAGAGCAAGTTAAGAGACTAGTGTTCATTTTTTACCATTTGTTCTAAATACCTTTATGATCTTGTAAAGTCATTTAATCTGTCAGGAGTTCTGTTTCCCCAGTTAAAGAGAGGGTGGGATTAGATAGTCTCTGTGACCATGTTAATTTCTTTATTTGTAGTCCTATTATTCCTGATTTGCTTTCATCTTCTTATCAAATGTGTTTTTGCCAAGTAGCTTATTGAATGAAAAATTGAACTGACCTCCCTACAGTTTATAAATGGTCAGTTTAATTCCCTGCTTAATAGTTTTCATTTTAATACAATTTGTAAATTCCATTTTAGAGGGAGGCTGGAACTTCAGGTTTTTCTTTTCTTTCTCTTCTCTTCACTCATGTCAGAAATTCTGGGATTTCTTTAACCATGGCCTTTGATGACATTTCTGTGTGATTTGGCAATAATGGATGTCCAGCCCTTTGAAAGTCCTCTGTTCTTTGAATTTGTGATATTGAGGGTTTCTAGTGTTTCCTTAGTTTCTTTTGTAAGGGAACATTGTATCCTTCATAGAGGCTCTTTGTTGGACCCAAATCCGGGTTATTTCCAATTTTACAGAGAAGTAAAGCTCATAGAATAGAGTCTCTGTGATTTGGGTTATAGATCATGCTTTAACTTGGTTAGCTTGGAACTTGGACAGGAATGACCCCAGTCAGGAGGAGGCCTGCCCTCAGAGCCATGCCTCAAAACCAGCCACAGACTCAGATCATCTCTGATTTAGAAAAGGCCTCAAAAACCATCCAGTCCCAATTACTTCTGATCAAGAAACCAGTAATCTCAACCTTGGGGCTTCTTCTAGAAAAAGCCACGTTGTTTTGAGTCAACCTTAATTCTACTTAGGTGTTTCTATGTAGTGATTCTGATTTTTAGAATGATTAAAATTTGTCTCTTTTTTATGTTCACCCATTCCTTGCTCTGCTCCCTGGGCTCAAGGTGAACCCTCTTCCAACTGACAACTCTTCAAATACTTGATAAAAGTTGCCATGCTCACTTTTGTATAACCCACCCCTCAGTCTCCTCCTCTTTACATTAATCCTTTAGCTGCTCCTTCTATGGAGTGAACTAAAGGCTATTGACCCTGGTGATTGCTTCTTTTGGGTGTTCTCCAACTCATTTTTACCTTTTTTAATCAGTAGCATTCAAATTTGAGATCCTTAATTCAGATATGATCTAACCAGAACAGAGTAAACCACTACAATCGATTCCTAGCTCCAGTACCCAATTCTTACTGCTAGTGGATTTGAACTCAGGTTTTCCTGACTACAGATCTGCTCTATCCACTGTACTACCTAGCTGCTTAAGCCATAATGACTCTTGGTTATCATTTTTTTTTCCTTTTCTACCTATCTCCTTAATAAAATGTTTTAGAATTTTCCCAGGAATAAAAGTAAAAAGTTACAGATTCCATTTGCTTCCATTTTTGGAATATCACTAAATTAAAGACTCTCTAAAGAAAGAAAAAGAATGGTGAGTAGTCCTTATTCCAATTGTATGGCACTTTGTTTCTATATAACTAATGGCTCAGGTAGCACATTTGCCAATTCTTGACTCAAGACTCTAAGTCATTTGGCCCAAGTCACTTGAATTCACAAAGGAGAACTCATTCCTTTCTTACTATCTCATTTAGACAGTTAGGTGATGCACTGGATAGAGCACTATGCCTTTTGTCAGGAAGAACTAGGTTCAAATGTGACTTCAGTCACTATCTGTGTGTCTCAGGGTAAGTCATTTAAACTCAATATGTTTCAGTTTCCTTAGCTGAAAAATGGGGATAATAATAACATATACTTTTCAATGATATTGAGGATTAAATGAGATTACACACACACACACACACACACACACACACACATATATATATATATATATATACACATATATGCATATGTCACTTAGTCAAGTGTCTGGTACAGAGTTGATATTAATAAATTTCTTTTCAGTCTTAGTCTCCATCAAAAAATATAACAGAATGCTTCCAGAAATAATTGGTTGCCACTCACCAGAAGTATACAGATGAATCACAAAATTTTAGTTATAAATAACCTTAGAAGCCATCTAGTTCAACTTATGAACTTAAAAGATTTCTCATGGCATTTTTGACAAATGTCTACTTACAAATCTCCAGAGAAGGATAACCTGCTACCTCCTGAAGCAGCTCATTCCAAATTCTAGATATGAGCACTGGATAACCAACCATATGATAGGGGATTTTGTAGAGGCAATTGGTATTCAAGTAGGAGCTATCCTAAGTAATCACTGAGGTACTATTCTAACATGGAGCTTCTGCGGTTCTGGGTTATTAAGAAAGCAACATAAATGACAAAATTTAGTTTTGGGGGAGCAAAATGAAGGTGATCCCAGTTCTAAAAATGCTTAAAAAACATTTCAGAAAAGATAGACAAAATACATCCCATTATTAGAAGTTATGGCCCAACTGCTGAAATTTAAAATTAATTTAATTAAAATCACCGCTCTAAACCATGCATTATTTTGAAGTTCTCTTGTGAGCCCTTGATTAATGATATCTGTTTCTTCTTATCTTCCCTCTCATCTTTATAATGAAAGATGAACTCAAATTTTCTTTTGGAATGGAGAGATTCATCTTTTATTGTTATATTTGTTTCTCATACTTTCCATAATTTTTCAGAACTATGTGAAATATATGTGGTTGTGGATAGTTATATTCAGAACTAAAGCATCATCATATGATGTAGAGGGATGATAATGTTAAAGGGGGGGAGGAGAAGGGAAAGGAGAAGAATAAAAAAAGAAAGAAGGAAAAAGATGTTAAGGAGTAAGATGAAAATGCAGTAGAGGAAAAAGGAGAAGGAAGAGGAGAGGAGAAGGAAAAGGAGGTGGAGGAGGAGGAAGATGAGGAGAATAAAGAAGAAGAAGAAGAAAAGAAGAAGGAGAAGAAGAAAGAAGAGGAAGAAGAGGAGAAGGAAGAAGAAGAGGAGGAAGAAGAGGAGAAAGAAGAAGAGGAGGAAGAAGAAGAGGAAAAGGAAAAAGGAGGAGGAGAAAGGAGAAGGAATTGTATTTCTGTTTGATTTTATAAATTAGACAACTGAGGCATTAGGAAAAAAACATAATATCCTGGAGCTGGGATTTAAATTTAGATCTCCTGGCTCCAAAGCCAGTTCTCTTCACCTTGGGTCTAATCTTGGCACTGATTGACTCATCTTTCCAAATCCAGTCAAAACAATTCACAAGAAATCTATGGGGTAGCTTTGCCATGTCATTACTGACATGGAAAGCACACCCATTGAATAAAACCTAAACCTACTTGTATTAGGTAGCTTTGTCTTTGCACTCCTGCCTCCTTTTTATATTCTTGATAGAGTGAAACTGGGCCAGGATAATGGGGTCTTTTCTCCTGAGTGCTAAAATTTAGAAGGTCACTGACACTGTCCTGGAGCATGAATCCTTCCAGAGCATGTTCCACCAATTTTTCTATATAGTGGGTACTCATTCAATAGTAAATAAACTCTGTTGATTATCCCAGGGCACATGAGCCTCACCCCAGTTCCAGCATGAAATTATTGCCAGATCATCCTCAAGCCATGTACCTTCTTCTCTCCTCTGTGTTTTAATAATTATATCATTGGCAATTTCTTGAAAAATACATAGAGGTTAAGTGCCTTTCCCAGAGACACACAGATAGTATCAGATATAGGATTTAAAATAAAATCTTTCTGACTCCAAACATTCCACCCATTATGGCCAGTTGCTTCTGCTTTGTGTTAACAAAGAAGGCACTTAAAAATGTTTATTCAATTGAAATTGTTGAAAAGACATTTGAAAGGGTTAGAAGAGTGGGGAAAGACCCCAAAATCAACCATAAATATTACTCCCTACTTAGTTTTCCCAAATATTCATTTATAAGGATATGTGTTATGCCATCTTCCTTCAAAATTCTGCTTTATTAGTTTAGTAACTACATCCCTGTTGATAAGATAATAGGAAGCTCCTGAATCATATCTTGAAACTTGATTTATTAGATCTTATGGTGTCATGGATTAATTGGCATTCTGCTGAAACCTATGTATACCCTCTTAGAATATTGTTTTAAATATTCTGTCCTGGGTCCTCTCTCTCTCTCTCTCTCTCTTTCTCTCTCCCTCCCCCCTCTCTCTCTTTCTCTCTCTCACTCTGTGTGTGTGTATATATATATATATGTATATATATATATATATATACATATAAATATATATATTACTTCACTTTGAGATCTTTTCATATTCAATTCTGTACTGATACATCTCTATGCTAATGATTCTCAGATTTATTTATCTCACCCTAATATCTCTCCTAACCACTAATCTCTCATTTTCAGTGGCCTATTGACCATTTTAAATGGATGTCTCAAAGACATTTAAATTTAAAACACCCCTAAACTGAATTAATTAATCCCCTTAAATCATGGGTAAGGAACCTTTTTTTCTGCCAAGGGCTGTTTGATTATTTATAACATCATTCGTGGCCATACAAGATTATCAACTTATAGAACTCAAGCAGTGGGAGGTTGTTGGACCTAACTTTCAGTTCATCATTGCCTGTGGTTGCCTTAGCAAATTATTTAGGGGGCCTTAAAATGCCCAGGGGCTTGAAATTTCCTACCCTGCACATAAACTTTCCCTTCTTTTGCATATCCCTATTAATGATATGGATAATATTCCTCTCTAGTCACCCAAGTTTGCAAAGTAGCTGTCACCTCAACTTCTCAATCCCTGTCATCTAGTCATATTTGATCTATTTCTAGATCCTTCAATTATACATATATAAAATATCTCATATGTACCCCCTTTCCTAAAACTACCACTAGACTTGTACATATTCCCATCTCTTCACCTTTGAACTCTTTTAATAGCCTACCAATTGATCCCTTTGCCTCAACTTTCTTTCCACATCAGTGTATCCTCCACTCCACTGTCAAATTAGTTTCATTAAAATATCAATCTCATCAATATCACCACCTCAAATTAAAAAATCTTTAGTTAATGCCTATGATCTCCAGTATAAAATATAAAATTTTATGTTTCATGTTCAAACCATTTAATAATAGGCCCCTTATTATCTTTGCAGTCTCCTTATGCCTTATTCACCTCAATATATTCTGTGATCCAATAATACTGGACTCTTAGTTATTCCTTAGAGATAAGTTCCATCTCCCAACTCTGAAAATGGCTGTCCCCTGTGCTTGGAATTCTCTGCCTCCCCATCTTTATAAAATTTCTTTAAGTCCTATTTAAAATCCAGTGTTCTACAGGAAAGCTTTTCACATTCATTCATTTCTTTATTCCCTTTCCTCTGAGATTTAGCTCTAATTTATCCTTTCATTATCTTGTTTGTACACATTTGTTTGCATGTTTCCTCTTCCTTCCATTAGATTGATTGCTCCTTGAGAATAAGGACTATCTTTTGCCTTTTTGGTAACCTTTGTTATTAACAAAGTGCTTGGCCCAATGTTAGTCAATGGGAGAGGGAAATAGGGCAAGGGAAAAAAGGGGGGGCAAGTTACATGATACTTTCATTACATATTTTAAAAGAATAGCAAGCTGTACATAAGATATTTGCAGTTTTCATGTACAATTATTTCTTTTTTTCTATACTATGTTATGATAATGCTTGTTTTATTTCTTAAGTTCAGAATAAAATGATTTCCCCTAAAAGTTCTTAAGAAATGTTTGTTGTATTGTTGCATTTTAAAAAATGTAATGTCCCCTCATTATGGACTTGCTAAAATTATCCAAGTTCCTTAAATTAAGAACCTTGAAGAAAGAGAAGTACTGTATTTCAATAACAGCAATAAAGAACATAAGCAGGTAAGACACAGACCAATGCAGATTTGAGATCAGAAAAAATGAATAAAATACTTTGGCTGTAGTGGAGTAGATATTAAGAGCAGTCAAGTGAAATAAAGCAAGAAAGACAGGATTAGCTTTAGATGACAGAAGCTTAGATGAGAAGCTAAGAAAGTTGTCTTTTATCCTAGAGACAAGAGGAAACCACTGAAGATTTTTGAGCAAAGGAGTGATGTGTCAGGCACATGTATTGAGTAACATGTATAAGGAACCACATAAAGGATGAACAGATTTTTGGGGGAATAGGAGGTGGGGTTTCATAATGATTCTCTCCTACTGACTTTTTATTAGTTATTCAAGACCTAGCATGGATGAGAATTTTTATCATGTGATAAGAGTCCACCAAAAATGGATACATGGTGCAAAACAGAAAATTAGAGCTAGAGCTGCTAAAATGTGGCTTCCACTCTCCACACTACTGCATGTAAACAGTACTATTCACAATTTATTTAACTTCTCAAAGCAAAAACAAACATTTTCCTTCTGATTGGGCAAGCACAGCCTTTATAAGTGCCAAGTGCCTTTGATGGTGAGAAAAATGGCAGGGAGCCATATTTAAAATGCAAAATTTGTTGATGATAATTAAGCCTTCATGGGAGTCCCCAAGGTTTACTTACCTATAATTGAAAAAATGCAAATGAAGACTGTTAATCAGTGGACTGGCCAATTATGATGTCTACTATCTACCTGAATGAATTAAGGAAGAATACGCAAATATGGCCAAAGGAGTAAGTAGCTGGGAGCCAATAAGAAGAGAGCTTGATGTTTGAATGGACTTTATAAAGTGTGATCTTGAACCCATATAAATTTGGGGGAAAGATGATTCAATTCCATTATCATAAGTGTTGGCCATAAGATCATAGATTTCAGTTAGCAAAAAAAACCCTGAAAGATCATGAGACTTAGATGAGGAGAACTGTCCAGTATCATGCAGAGATAATTACACCATCATGACTTGACCTTATGCATTTTGAGCAATTTTCAAAGCATTATAATGTCTCCTATGAGTACAGGAAGCCATTAATATATTAGGAAAATAACTACTAGACTAGGAACCAAAGAAAACCAGATCCTCTAGTTTTTGTTGCTAACTTTATTACTTTGGGCAAACCATTGTCTTTTTCTAAGCTTTGGATTCCAGAAAGAAATAAAGAATGAAAGAATAAACAAAAGAAATGAAGAGAAGTAGGAAAAAAACCCACACACTTTCACATACAAATGAAGCCCTCAGGCTTATGCTGACAGAGTTACATACAAAGTAAGAATGCTAGATAAGATGACTTCTAAGGATATTCAGGTTGTGAGATTCTATGATTCCTTATTAGACTTAATATTTCAATCCTTCAAGAACACCACAGATAACAGTGTTCCTCTAATATAAAACATCAAACTTCTTTCATTCCATCTTAATCTTTTTGTGTATTATGTATGAAGTAGGTAGGTGCTACAGTAGATACAGTGTTCTGTCTGTTATCAGGAAAACCTGAGTTTGATTCTGGCTTCAGACACTTGCTACCTCTGTGACTTTTAGCAAGTCACTTACTGCTGTTTGTATTAGTTTCCTTATCTCTAAATAAATTGGTGAAGAAAATTGCAAATAATGCCAATATTTTTGCCAAGAAAATCCCAAATGGGGTCATAAAGAGTTGGAAGCAACAGAAAAATTACTGAACAACAAGTATTAAGTAGATCAAAGTGAGCTTTTTGAAGGCAGACTATTTTTGCCTTATAACCTTTTATTTCCAGACTCTAATAGGCAGTGAGTTGTATAGTAAAGCATAGATTCCATCCCCACTATATATAAACAGACACAAATATTTATTCTCTGTCTCTGTCTCTGTCTCTGTCTCTGCCTCTTTCTGTCTCTGTCTCTGTCTTTCTGTCTCTCTCTCTCTCTCTCTCTCTCTCTCTCTCACACACACACACACACACACACACACACACACACACACACACACACACACACACATAATTCCCAGAACCCTATATAGTAGATTAATAAATGTTTATTGATTTAAAATCCCCTATTAAAGGATGGTTAAAAAGCATACTTGAAGGTACAGAAGCTAGCATCTCCTTATCAGATCTGACTATGACTGGATCAGCACAGCCTACTGAAAACCAACATCTTTGAGAATGTTAAGGAGGCAGGAAGGGTCACTGAAAAAATCCCAAGATAAATGCCAAAATTTTAGACTTTCATAGAGGTCCAACATTGCTAAGAGTGCTTCACTGAACCAAGCCTTAATTGTTGTCCCAAAAGATAAAAAATAACACCCCCTTTTTTGAGGAGCACAGTGTTAGAGAATTAGGAAAAGGAAAGCAGAACATGAAAGAGAGGGTTTTCTGTTAGGAACAGGCAGCCATTGAACAATGGCATGACTGTAATTACAGCCATTCTATTCCTATTCCTTTTATCAGGTTCTTAATATTTCCTTGGACAAGGCAGAGACCATGTAATGCACTCATTTACAGGCTCCTATCTCTCCTGAAAAGCTTAGGAATATTACCTAGTTCTGTCTTGATACAGAACATCTACTTTTTTAAAGAAAAATGTTTCTTAGCTGTGTTAATCTGTAAGATGTATCAAAGATACTCTTTTCTCTCTTCTACTCCTAAGTTGGAATCCTAAATACTGCCTAATTGTCCTTTCCTTTGATATAATGATAGAAACTTCTAAATATATTACCTTTCCCTATCTTCTTCCTTTCCAGCACTGCTAGAGATATGCCCAACCTCCTTGTATCTCTTTTGTTTCTATGTATATGTGTATGTCTTGTCTTCCCAAATCAGTTTGTAGATTCCTCTTAGGTAGGTGCTGATTTGCTTTGTGCTTAGCACAGTACCTGACACTTCAGCACTATTGTTAGGCACTGAACAAATAGAATTTTTAAAAATTCTTTTTTTTAAAGTTGATTCATTGATGCAGATCATATTAAGCCAGAGTCCATGAAGAAAATACACTGCTGTCCTCCTTATGAAAAACTCTGCCATGTTCTGGAGGGAAAGAGGGAGCAAAGAGACAGAGACAGAGAGAGAGAGAGAGAGAGAGAGAGACAGAGAGACAGAGAGACAGAGAGAGAGAGACAGAGACAGAGAGACAGAGAGACAGAGACAGAGAGATAGAGGGACAGAGAGAGACAGAGACAGAGACACAGAGACAAAGACAGAGATAGAGACAGAGAGACAGAGACAGAGATAAAGACAGAGAGACAGACAGAGAGACAGAGAGAAGTTTGAGTATAAAAGTGATAGATTTTGGTTGGATTTGTATATTCAATATCTGGCATAATGCCTTGCTGAATAATTACTTGTTTAATACTTTTTGGCTTAGATTAGGTTGCATTGGCTGGGTTGACTTAGACTAAGTCAAGTTAGATTGCATTGGACTGCATTGTGGATTCAATCATCTTGAGATGTAAGGCAGATTTAGCTAAGGACAGAGTCAAATGGCCATCCTCCTAGAAATCAGAGAGAATCATGAGCAGAGAGCTGGTCAAAAGATGTAGATTTTTTTATCCTAAGAAATTCATAATATCATATACTTAATAAAGCATTGAGGGTAGTTAGATTAATTGAAAGTCACCCATTATTATTAAGATCCTCCAGGTATTCAAAGTGATATAATCCATATACAGATACTTTGTGGGAATTACACTAAAGTGTAAAAATTTGTCACTGTTCTCATGGAAATTCTATACCATATATGTGGCTGTAAGTATAATTTGTAGATAATTGAAGACTTAGAATGTCAGCCTATGTAACTATGATTTTATTCTCTTTGTAACAAGGAGCTATTGGAGGTTTTGGAGCTTAAAAATTGCCCACGGGTTTTTAGCACATGAAAAAATGGCTTTCCTTTTAGTAGTCTTGTGAAATTCTCAGTTTTACAGTAAGAAATTAAGATTCAGAAAAAGTGAACAGATTTGTCAAATGTAACATGTTTCCAGACTCCAATTTCTTAGCTTTTTGCATTGTACCACATTGCTTCCCAATGTTTTGGGAACATAATCTAGTTATATATATAGTGAATTGAGTAGTGGAGGAATTAGAGACCTTGGAAGTCCAAAGTGCATCCAGCCATAAAATATGTCTCATATAGTGAATGTAAAAGAGGGGCTGGAGGTGAGTGATCTTAAGTTTCTATATTTCAAACACTTAGGATTTTAGTGGAATGAGTACTCCTTTCACCAATAAAAACAGCAAACCCCATATAATAGAAGATGCTCTTCTAGATTGGCAGTTATATGAAAAATTCATCACTTTTTTCACAACCAAGTATCATAGTTAGGTTCTTTCTCATATGATAGACCAAATACATCATCTCTGATCCATATCCAGAGACTTTTTGGTTGAGGTGAAGAAATGTGAGGGGAACTTTTTAAGTTTCCTTAAGTAATAACCATCAAAGGCAGGATATGAACCTAATGTTTTTTGATTCCAGAGAAAGGTTTCTTTCTAGTCTTAGTGGCTTTCATTTTTATATTCCAAGTAGCTGGCATATAATATGCTTATAATAAATGTTTGTCGATTCATCAGTTGAATTAGTTAAGACTCTACCTTAGAAATTTACTATGTGTTCTTGGGAAAGTTAATATCTCTTTTCCTTAGTTTCCTCATCTGTAAAATGTAAGGTATAAAGTAGTTGAAATTTGAGCTACTGTAGTTTGTCTTCTATGAGCTTCTGATTTTTGTAGGGAGTGAAATAGTCTTTACTAAAATTGTTTATTCACCTGTATCATGACAGTTTTGTATGATATCACCACTTAGAATATTTTTTCTTTATTATGTCAACCCCCACTAGCTAATCACTCCTATGGATTACTAGAGCCATGTAAAAATTAGTGATATTTCATAAATAATACAAAATAGAGATGATGTCGATATTTACCAGCCGGCACCATACCTTAAAAATAATAGACATTTTATAAGGGATTTTTGATTGAATGATCAATATGTTCTCCATGAACCATACAGAAAGTGGAGAGATGACCATCTCCTGGTTTTTTTTCTCCCTCTTTGATGTTGTAATTTAAGAATGCTTATAAGGTAGATTATCATTATGACATATGCGATATCATAAGTATTATTGTCCCCATTTTTTTCCTCAGATGAGGACACTAAAATTCATAGAGCTTGATGTCCCTTTCCCAAAGTAACTGGTCCCAAAGTAACTGGTAAAGCTAGAAGGAACATTAGATTTGTAATCAGAGGACCAGAGTGCAAATGCTGTATCTGCATTTAGTATTTATATGATCATCACTTAGATTCTCTGGACCTCCATTAAAAATGAAAGGTTGCTATAGATTGGATTGCCTTGGAAGATCTCTTAGGCTAAATCTATGATAATCTGAGCATATAAAAATTGAATCCAATATATAACATGGCCTCCATATTTTCTCAATGATATGATTTTAGAAAAATTGGCTGTCAATCAGACCTAGTGCATAGGATGCTGGACTTGCAGTCAGAAAGATTTGTGTTCGAATAATGCTTTTGATGCAAACTTGTGAAAATATTGAACAAATCACTTAGCTTATTTGAGCTTCAGGCAACTTCATAGATCACAAATATTCTAGGATTAAGTAGAGTTTTATTCCTGTAGTTCCTCTAAATTAAGGTGGGGTGGGGGAGATTACAAACCCTTCTCTACTGAATGGGGCAGAGACTGGAAGCAATGACTATTGATACATTGAAAATCACCATGCATATAGAGATAAGGGTCTCACATGTGTGTTCTTATTAAGATCTGATATGTCACAACCTATTTGCATGAGTGCCTAAACATATGATAATGAGGAATGAGATTTTCTCATTTCTCAAGACCCATCAAAAGCTTCTCAAAATCATGAGTTTCCTTATTCAAATAGAAATAAATAGTCCACTCATACAAGAGATAAAACTCTTTCAGTTGCCCTTGTCTACTTTTAAGTCATTTAGGTAAAATTCACAAGGTCTGCTTGTCTTATAAATACCATCTAATGGCTGGTTACTCTCTTATTCTGCTTCTCACAAGTTACTAATTGAATGATATTTATGTCATTAATAGCCTATCAAAATACATCAGCACTTTGATTATTTTTGAGGAATCCTCAATGGATTACCACATTGTGAGGTTTTGGATTTTTGACACTTGGCATATCTAACTTAAAATCCACATATTTTTATATAGGTCTTAATAAAAATAATCTTAAAATGTTACAACTAATTTATCAAGTAATAAAATGGAAATTAGGTAGTAGAGCACAGGAATAATTTTGGAGTCAGGAAATATGGTTGGTCTAAATGATCTATCTCCTTGAGCCTTTCCCAGTTCTACCATTGTACAAGAAGCTGGATATTATACTTCACAAGAAAGCCTATCTTAGTTGGAAAATCACTGAATTTGGAATCAAGAGGTCCTGGATTCCAATCACACCTCTGACACTTTGCTCAATTATTTTCCTTTATTTCAATTTGATTTTTCGCCTGTTGTAAAAGAGTGAATTAGGCC
>JAJPUD010003673.1:147243-234672 GCA_023553655.1 Myrmecobius fasciatus | reverse complement strand
AGGAAAAGCCCATTTATTCCTATACTCTCTAGTGTTTTTAATAGGAATGGGTGTTGGATTTTATCGAATGCTTTTTCTGCATCTATGGAGATAATCATATGGTTTTTGTTAGTTTGGTCATTGATATAATTGATTATGCTGATAGTTTTCCTGATATTGAACCAGCCCTGCATTCCTGGTATAAATCCTACTTGGTCAAGATGTATTATCCTGGAGATAACTTTCTGTAATCTCGTTGCTAAAATCTTATTTAAAATTTTTGCATTAATATTCATTAGGGAAATGGGTCTATAGTTTTCTTTCTCTGTTTTCACCCTACCTGGTTTAGCTATCAGCACCATATCTGTATCATAGAAGGAATTTGGTAGTATACCTTCTGTCCCTATTTTTTCAAATAGTTTGTATACTATTGGAATTAATTGTTCTTTAAATGTTTGGTAGAATTCACATGTAAAACCATCTGGCCCTGGAGATTTTTTCTTAGGGAGTTGATTAATAGCTTGTTCTATTTCTTTTTCTAAAATGGGGCTATTTAAATAATTTATTTCCTCTTCTGTTAACCTGGGCAATCTATATTTTTGTAGATATTCCTCCATTTCATTTAGATTATCGAATTTATTGGCATAAAGTTGGGCAAAGTAACTCCTAATTATTACTCCAATTTCCTCTTCATTGGAGGAAAGTTCTCCCTTATCATTTTTGAGACTAACAATTTGATTTTCCTCTTTCCTTTTTCTGATCAAATTAACTAAAGGCTTATCTATCTTGTTGGTTTTTTCATAAAACCAACTCTTAGTTTTATTTATTAATTCAATAGTTTTCTTATTTTCAATTTTATTAATCTCACCTTTTATTTTCAGAATTTCCAATTTGGTATTTGATTGAGGGTTTTTAATTTGCTCTTTTTCTAGTTTTTTTAATTGTAACCCTAATTCATTGATCTTCTCTTTCTCTATTTTATGCAAATAAGCATCTAGAGATATAAAGTTACCCCTTATAACTGCTTTGGCCACATCCCACAAGTTTTGGTATGTTGTCTCATTATTGTCGTTCTCCTGGATGAAATTATTGATTGTGTCTATAATTTTCTCTTTCACCCATTCATTCTTCAGGATTAGATTATTTAATGTCCAATTAACTTTTGGTCTGTTTCCTCCTGGCCTTATATTACATGTGAGTTTTATTGCATCATGATCTGAAAAGGATACATTATTATACCCCCATTCTTTAAGGATACCCCTAGTAGAGATATAGTTCTCGAGAGTTCTTTCCTTTTTACCTTTTACGCTTCTCTAGAGTTCTGTGTTTGGAGGTCAAATTTTTTGTTCAGATCTGGTCTTTTCATTAGAAATAGGTGAAATTCTCCTGTATCATTAAATGACCATCTTCTTCCCTGGAAGATGATGCTCATTCTAGCTGGATAGCTTATTCTTGGCTGTAATCCAAGTTCTTTTGCCTTTCGGAATATCTGATTCCAGGCCCTTCTATCCTTCAATGTGGAAGCTGACAGATCCTGTGTAATTCTAATGACAGTTCCTCGGTATTTGAACTGTTTTTTTCTAGCAGCTTGTAATATCTTTTCCTTGGTGCGATAGTCCTGAAATTTGGCCACGATATTCCTTGGGGTTTTAATTTTGGGGTCTCTTTCAGGAGGTGATCAGTGGATTCTTTCAATACCAACTTTGCCTTCTGATTCTAAAGCATCAGGGCAATTCTCTTTCATGATTTCCTGGAAGATAGCATCAAGGTTCTTTTTTTCATCGTGACTTTCAGGGAGTCCAGTAATCCTTAGATTATCTCTCCTGGATCTGTTTTCCAAGTCAGTTGTTTTTCCTAGGAGATATTTCATATTTTCTTCTATTTTTTCATTTTTTTGTTTTTGTTTGACTGATTCTTGAAGTCTTATTGAGTCGTTCGTTTCAATTTGTTCAATTTTAATTTTTAAGGTATTATTTCCTTCAGTTATCTTTTTTAGCTCCTTTTGTAACTGGCCAATTGAATTTTTTGGTTCTTTGCATTCTTTTTCCATTTTGCCAATTTTATTTTTCAGTGAATTGTTGTCTTTTTCCAATTCACTAATTTTATTTTTCAGTGAATTGTTATCTTTTTCCAATTCACTATTTTTATTTTCCAGTGAGTTGGTGACTTTTTCCAATTCACCAATTTTGTTTTTCAGTGAATTGTTGTCTTTTACCAATTCACTATTTTTATTTTCCAGTGAGTTGGTGACTTTTTCCAATTCACTAATTTTTTTTTCAGTGAATTTTTGTCTTTTTCCGATTCACAAGACTTATTTTCCAGTTTTTCACATCTCTGTTGCAGGGCAATGTTTCCTTCTTGCACTGCTCTCAGTTTATTTCCCTAATCTTCTTCTAGCTCTCTTTTGAGATTCTTTATGCAGTCTTCCAGGTAAGCCTTCTGAAAGGGAGACCAACTTAAGTCCACCTTTGTGGCTTTATCTGGGATTGTTTTCAGAATCTCAGGATCTGGGGACTGCCCTAGTTTCTCTTCATAAAAGCTGTCTATGGTGAGAACTCTCTTCTTCTTGCTCATGATGTTTAGCTGAGGTATCAGTCACCAGAAGGGAATTCTGCAGCAGCAGTAGCAGCAGCAGCAGGAGCAGCAGTGGCAGCAGCAGCAGCAGACACAATTTCAATTTGCCCTGGGGCAGTTTGCTGAGTTGACTTCTGGTGTGGGGCTGATCTGGCTAGATCTGCACTGGGACCACACTTTCAGCTGCTCTCAATCCACCCTTTATCAAAGATAGACCTGCCAAAGCACCTGCCGGCAAGCAGAGCAAAGTGGCCCAAGGGTCTCCCAGAGACTTCCTGCCAGCCTAAAATCTTCTGGTCCGTCCCAGCCCCAGACTTTCACCCCGGCTGCGCACTGGCGTCTGAGCGCCGGGAGCTGCTCAATCCCCTGCCTGTCTAAAACTGACCTCAGAAGTTCTTTCAAAGTAGATTGTTGAAAGAAGTGCGTTGTAGTCCAAGTGTTTGGTGAAGCCCTCACTCCAGAACCAGTTCAGAGGCTCAGTTTGTCGGTGTCTGAGGGAAGGTCTCAGAAGCTTACAGAGAATGCTGTCTGCAGTTTGCCATCTTGGCTCTGCCCCCCCACAAATTATCTTTAAAAGAAAAAAAATAAGAAACTACTTTGGCTTTTATGCATAAACAATCTCAAGGACTTCTTATTACTAGGTTATTTTAGAGGAGAAGTTGAGGGCTCTCTGGGCTTTCTATACTTAGAATTCCTTTTATATTGTTTAATTTCATATATTTGTGCTTTATTCTCCTAACTGTAATCTTTGTAAAAGCAAAACCAAGGTAACATGCTTCTTTGTTATTCCATAGTACCCTGTTCACAGCAGTGGCTATAAATATTTGTTGATTTGATTTTCTTTTCAAGGTTTAATTTAACCATATTTTCCTTTAAAAAAATAAGTTTCCAAACTCTTATTGAGATGTGGATGTAATTTTACTTTTCCATGATAATCCTGCTCAGATGCCTTATCATGACATGATACTTGCTTGAACTTTTGAAGACTGTGTTGATGAGTATAGACTGTGAAAAGTTTAAGTGCTGGTCCAGAAATGAGCACCAGGCCAACTGTTAATGTGTCATATGACCAGAAAGTTGGCAATTTTTTTGACTGTTGCAACTCATGAAAATGACTACTGGGTCAAGGAAGGGCTTCGTGATACTCTAATGAAATTCACTTATCTTTTGAAATATTAATTAAAGCCTTTATGGAGATCATATTGTAATAATTAAACTCTTCAATCTTCAACTTCTGTTTTTTTTTTCTTTTCTTTAGAGAAATTTAATACATATGTCACCCTGAAAGTACAAAATGTGAAGAGTACAACAGTTGCAGTTAGAGGGGACCAACCTTGCTGGGAACAAGATTTCATGTTGTAAGTATTCAGTAACTACCTGTGTATTTCCTAATTTTTTAGATGACAGAATTAGAGACTTGGGGCTTTTTGTTTGTAAGATAATTTTTTTTAGCATTATTCAAGCATTTGTTATAATCTTTAAATTTTGCATTACTATCTTTGGTAATCTACGATATATAGGGATAAAAATAAAATGCCCTTATCTTATAAATATATTTCTTATCATGTTGACATATTATATCATTGCTCTGTTAAGTTTTATGAAGTAATAATATAGCCAGCATTTATATAATATTTTGTATTTTGCATGTATGCATGTAAGTATAAGGTATTGTTTTTTTTTATTATGTAAACATTTAGGTTTCTAAAAAGGACAGAAGAGAATATTTATGTGTGAAACATTGATAAAATCACTTAAGAAGAAATACAACCCATTAGATAAAAATGTACAAGGACAGACATGGACTATTTTGTGGACCTGAGAGAAATTTGCTGTTATCTGTTTGATAACAGACTGTCATTGTGACTGATTTCGTGTAATGAGAAACATACTAGTAGGGGCTCAGAAGCTATACTGACAAGTGGGAGGAGTAAATTCCCTCATACACACACCTTATGATCCTGAGAGTTGTTATAACAGCATGTTTGTGGTTGTGAATGGCCTCCATATTCTGAGAAAACTCCCTAAAAGACCAGAGTGAGGATAGGTTAGGGTGAATCAGTCCAGCGGGAGAGAAAGGATGCAATGATAGCACCACACCCAGGCTATGTAAGCAAATAAAAATTACCTACAGAGATGGTGGATGCGCGCGTGTGTGTGTGTGTGTGTGTGTGTTTTGTGGGGAAGGGCAGGAAGGAAAGAACAAGCATTTGATAGGTCATAGTAGTTCTCATGTACGAGGTAGCACTTGTGGTAAGCTTTAAAAGAAGTGAAGAATTCCAAAAGGTAGAAAGTGAAGAGAGAGCATATTTTAGACATGGAGGGGTAAGAGATGGACATGGGGTATTTGATGAGAAGATAGCACCCAAAGTCAGGAGATGTATTGTCATTTATGGAGAAGAACAGAGCAAAGAGACCAGTTTTAGAGTGTGAGGGGACACAAAGGAGAGTGATTTAGAGTAAATCTAGAGAGCTTGACTGGGGACAGCTTGTGAAGGCTTTAAATTGTGAAGACAGACTGAAGTCTGTCTTTTATAGTATAGTAGAAGCAATAAGGAACCTCTGAAATTTCTTAAAAGAGGGGCTAACATGAGCAGTCCTTTGCTTTGGGAATATTATTTTGACAGCTGTGTGAGAATGCTTTAGGGAGAGGACAGAGGAGTTGAGACCATTAAGGAAGCCATTGTGATAGTCTAGGTAAGAGGTGATAACCTGGCCTAGGATGGTAGCTTTTTAAGTGGAATGATGGTCGATTCAACAAGACTTGGCAACTGATTTACTATGAGGGAACTGAAGTTCAGAGGTTGTCACTTTCTTTTCTTTTTTTTTTTTCTTTTTTCTTTTCTTTTCTTTTTTTTTTTTTTTGGCTGAGGCAATTGAGGTTAAGTGACTTCCCCAGGGTCACACAGCTAGGAAGTGTTAAGCATCTGAGGCTAGATTTGAACTCAAGTCCTCCTGATTTCAGGGGGTTAAGCCACTTTCCTGGCTGCCTGAAAAAAATTTTTTTTCCCTGGGATTTATTAATGATATGTTTTAGATGAGTCACAAATTTCATTAAGCTGTGGTAAGGAAATATTCTGGTTATTTAGTTCCCATTGTTCAGAGTATTAGGATCCTAAAATTCTCATGAATATCATTTAGCTTTTCTTAGACTATTTAGAAGATTGTTAAAAGAATTTTGAATCTGCAATTGAGTCATTAACTTTAGAAAGTCATATCTAGAGAGCACTGCTAAACAGAAAGACAGACATTTTATGCAGGTAGAATTCTGAGATCATCTAAGGTGTAAGTGTTAAAATACTAGTCCTCTAGATTAATACAAATTAGTAAACATGCAAGAATTAATTTGTTATATATTTTAACATATTTAACATGTATTGGACTACTTGCTATCTAGGGGAGGAGGTGGGAGGGAGGAAGGGAAAATTTGGAACAGAAGGTTTCACAAGGGTCAATGTTGAAAAATTACCCATGCATATGTTTTGTAAATAAAAAGCTTTAATAAAAATATATTAATTTAATAATAAAAGAATTTATTTGTTTTAAAAAAAATTTCCTTGGAATTCCAGGCAACTAACCTCCTTATATCTTTTGCTTTTCCTTATTTTTATGTGAGGAGAAAAGTTCTGATTTTCCAGCTCTAAGGGAGGGGAAGAACTCATGGGATATAATAGCTTAGCTCAAGAGGCCTACTTTCTTCATGATTCAGTCCCATCTTGTGGGTTTTTAGAACATTACTGCTTGAGTTTTTTTCTTTTTTTGGTCATATTACTCTTTTTTTATTATTAAAGGCAAAACTAATTCAGTAGAAATGTTAATTTGGAGAAAATTCTAATTGATAGATTGATTGCTAGATGAGAGTGCTCATTTTGCTGAAAATATATAGGCTGAATCATTGTTTTTCATACTTTTACTGTGAATTTATTTTAATATTTTGATAAGTGTCTTACAATATAATTGGTTTCCTTCATTATCCTATATATCTCAGTTAAAGATATTATTCTAAGAAGGGTTTTTAATTTTTACCCAAACTGTTGAAAAAAAGTCTATCACATAAAAATGGTTTAGAACTACTATAAAATTCTAGGATGGTAAGGGAAGCGTAAAGAGGAGAAAAAAGGCAAAGATGATTGAGATTTTGAAATCTAAGTGATAATGCCATTGAAAAAAATGGAAAGTCTGGAGAAGACAGATTTGATTTGGATATGTAGTTTTTAGAGAAATAGGTAATAATTGAAGTCATGAGAATGGATTAAATAGTCTAGAAAGAGAAAGAATGAAGCTGAGGACAGAACATTATGAATTTCTTGTAGTGGGATTAGAAGATGAGCCGTTAATTTTTTTCAAATATACTTCAATTAGTCACAATATGTTCTTTCTCTGGGTATGAATAGCACATTTCATCAAAAGTCCTTCAGAGTTGTTTTGGATCATTGTATTGTTGAGAATATTTTTTCCCCTTCAATCCTCAGTTTTGCTGAGTAAGTTTTTTTGTTTGTTTGTTTTGTTTTGTTTATTTTTTAATTAAAACTTTTTAATTGCAAAACATATGTATGGGTAATTCTTCAACATTGACCCTTACAAAGCTTTCTGTTACAAATTTTCCCCCCCTAGTCCCCACCCCTCCCCCAGATGGCAGGAAATCCACTACATGTTAATTATGTTAAAATACTTGACAAGTCAAATATATGTATACATATTTCTATACTTACTTTGCTGTGCAAGAACAATCGTATCTACATGAACAAAAAATATCTGAGAAAGAAAAAACCTAATGCAAGCAAACATCGATAGAGAGCATGAAAATGTTATGTTGTGGTCCACATTTCATATCCCTCTCTCTGGGAGTATATGGCTTTCTTAACTGAACAATTGGAATTGGTTTGAGACATTTCATTGTTGAAGAGAGCCATGTCCATCAGAATTGATCATCATATATTATTGTAGTTGCTGTGTATAATGATCTCCTGATTCTGCTCGTTTCACTCACCATCAGTTCATGCAAGTCTCTCCAGGCCTCTCTGAAATCGTCCTGCTGGTCGTTTCTTACAGAACAATAATATTCCATAACATTCATATACCATAATTTATTCAGCCATTCTCCAATTGATGGGCATCCATTCAGTTTCCAGTTTCTAGCCACTACAAAAAAGGGCTGCCACAAACATTCTTGCACATGTGGGTCCCTTTCCTTCCTTTAAGATCTCTTTGGGATATAAGCCCAAGAGAAACACTGCTGAGTCAAAGGGTATGCACAGTTTGATAACTTTTTGAGGCTAGTTTCAAATTGCTCTCCAGAATGGTTGGATCCATTCACAATTCCACCAGCAATGTATCAGTATCCCAGTTTTCCCACATCCTCCAATATTCATCATTATCTTTTCCTGTCATTTTAGCCAATCTGACAGGTGTGTAGTGGTACCTCAGAGTTGTCTTAATTTGCATTTCTCTGATCAATAGTGATTTGGAACACCTTTCCATATGACTAGAAATAGTTTTAATTTCATCATCTGAAAATTGTCCGTTCATATCCTTTGACCATTTATCGATTGGAGAATGGCTTGAATTCTTATAAATATGAGACAATTCTCTATATATTTTAGAAATGAGGCCTTTATCAGAACCCTTAAATGTAAAGATGATTTCCCAATTTAATGCTTCCCTCCTAATCTTGTCTGTATTAATTTTGTTTGTACAAAAACTTTTTAACTTAATATAGTCAGAATTATCCATCTGGTGTTAAGTTAAGAGTTCCAATTCTTCTTTGGACATAAATTTATTCCATCTCCACAGATCTGAGAGGTAAACTATACCATGTTCCTCTAATTTGCTTATAATATCACTCTTTATATCTAGATCATGAACCCATTTAGATCTTATCTTGGTATGTGGTGTTAGGTGTGGGTCAAGCTCTAATTTTTTCCACACTAGTTTCCAATTTTCTCAGCAGTTTTTGTCAAATAGTGAGGACTTATCCCAGAAACTGGGGTTTTGGGGTTTATCAAACACTAATTTGCTATAGTTATTGCCTAGTTTGTCCTGTTATTCTGTTCTATGCCACTGATCGACTACTCTATTTCTTAGCCAGTACCAAATGGTTTTGATGACTGCTACTTTATAATTGTGATATAATTGTGATATAATTGTGATATAATTGTGATATAATTGTGACCACTGCTTTATAATATAGTTTAGATCGGGTACAGCTAGACCACCCTCATTTGCATTTTTTTTCATTAATTCCCTTGAAATTCTTGACCTTTTGTTTTTCCAGATGAGTTTTGTTGTTATTTTTTCTAGGTCAGTTAAATAATCTCTTGGGAGTTTGATTGGTATAGCACTAAATAGATAGATTAGTTTAGGTAGTATTGCCATCTTTATTATATTCGCTCGACCTATCCAAGAGCACTTGATGTTTTTCCAATTGTTTAGATCTGACTTTATTTGTGTGGAGAGTGTTTTGTAGTTTTGCTCATATAGATCCTGACTTTCCCTTGGCAGATAGATTCCCAAATATTTTATACTATCAATAGTTATTTTGAATGGAATTTCTCTTTGTATCTCTTGCTGTTGCATTTTGTTGGTGATGTATAAAAATGCTGATGATTTATGTGGATTTATTTTGTATCCTGCAACTTTGCTAAAGTTGTGGATTAATTCTAATAGTTTTTTAGTTGATTCTCTAGGGTTCTCTAAGTAGACCATCATATCATCTGCAAAGAGTGATAATTTGGTTTCCTCATGACCTACTCTAATTCCTTTAATCTCTTTTTCTTGTCTTATTGCCAAGGCTAGCATTTCTAATACAATATTGAACAGTAATGGTGATAGTGGACAACCTTGTTTCACCCCTGATCTTATTGGGAATGGTTCCAGTTTATCACCATTACATATGATGCGAGCTGATGGTTTTAAATAGATGCTACCGACTATTTTAAGGAAAAGTCCATTAATTCCTATACTCTCTAATGTTTTTAATAGGAATGGATGTTGGATTTTATCAAATGCTTTTTCTACATCTATTGAGATTATCATGTTTTTTGTTAATTTGGTTATTAATATAGTCAATTATGTTAATAGTTTTCCTAATATTGAACCATCCCTGCATTCCTGGTATAAATCCTACTTGGTCATGGTGTATTATTCTGGGAATGATTTTCTGTAATCTCTTTGCTAATATTTTAAGATTTTTGCATCAATATTAATTAAGGAGATTGGTCTATAATTTTCTTTCTCTGTTTTTGTTTTACCTGGTTTAGGTATCAGTACCATGTCTGTATCATAAAGGGAGTTTGGTAGGGGTCCTTCATTCCCTATTTTTTCGAATAGTTTATACAGTATTGGAGTTAATTGTTCTTTAAATGTTTGGTAGAATTCACATGTAAATCCATCTGGTCCTGGGGATTTTTTCTTAGGGAGTTGATTAATGACTTGTTCTATTTCTTTTTCTGAAATGGGACTATTTAAGTAATTTATTTCCTCTTCTGTTAATCTGGGCAATCTATATTTTTATAGATATTCCTCCATTTCACTTAGGTTATCAAATTTATTGGCATACAGTTGGGCAAAGTAATTCCTGATTATTGCTCTAATTTCCTCTTCATTGGTGGAAAGTTCTTCCTTTTCATTTTTGAGACTAACAATTTGATTTTCCTCTTTCCTTTTTCTAATCAAATTAACTAGAGGTTTATCTATTTTGTTGGTTTTTTCATAAAACCAACTTTTAGTTTTATTTATTAATTCAATAGTGTTTTTACTTTCAATTTTACTAATCTCTCCTTTTATTTTTAGGATTTCAAGTTTGGTATTTGATTGGGGGTTTTTAATTTGTTCTTTCTCTAGCTTTTTTAGTTGCAAGCCCAATTCATTGATTTTCTCTTTCTCTATTTTATGCAAATAAGCATCTAGAGATATAAAATTTCCCATGGGTAATTTTTCAACATTGACCCTTGCAAAGCCTTCTGTTACAAATGTTTTCCCCCTAGCCCCCACCTCCTTCCCTAGATGGCAGGAAGTTCAATACATGTTAACCATGTCAAAATACTTGACAAATCAAATATCTCACCTGACTTTTAAGTATTTGTTAAAGTAGTGTAAATGTAGAATTACACATACAGGTATAAATGTAATTGCATCATTACAGGCATAGTGTCCCAAACTTGAGGGATTTTGTGCAGCTGTTTTCAAAGATCCTTCTAGGGAATTGTAAGTTTTCAATTCATCCAAGGTGGTATGATCTTAGAAGTATTTTTAGTATTCTCTTGCCCTGTGCTCTTGTCTGTGAGTGATCACAAGAACTCCTTTGTGCCTGGAAATGTGAGGAGAGTTCATGCTCTGCTGTGGGTGTAAGTTCTAGTATACTAGTGTAATGTACTGCTTGCCCTGAGACTGTGAGCCAGGACTGTGTCCCTGATTGAGTATGGCTGAGCAATGTACTCTTTCTTCAGTGCTATGGAAGAGAATCCTGTAATCTTCTTCTGAACAACTGTTCAACTCTCTTTACCAGTTTGTGGGCTGAGACCTTTGGAAGTAGCCACTGCTGATTCAGAGGCTCTCAAGGCCTGTTGGATTTGTTTGCTGGAGTTGTACTGGCGCAGCCTGCATTGGATTGTGCTCCCTTCTCACCCCAGGCAACAAATCTTTTCTCCTGACCTTCTAAGCTATCTTTGCTGTCTATGGGCTGAAAGGTCAGGAAATCACCACTGTTGCCACTATTTTAGTTGCCTCGAGGCTTGTTTTTAGTTTGCTGAGGCTGGGGCTGTGCAGGTGGGGTGTGAGCAGGATCATACTCCAGACTCTTACCTTGCTGCAACAGATCTTTCCTACTGACTTTTTAAGTTGTCTTAGACTGGAAAATTGCTTCATAACATCTTTTTGTGGGTTCTGCCACTCTAGAATTTGTTTACACTTATTATTTTAAAGTATTTAGGAGTATTTGAGGAGAGTTTGAGCAAATCCCTCTTATTTCACCATCTTGGCTCTGCCTTTGAGTCACTTAAAAAATTATTATGAATTTAATAATAAACCTGAGCATTCAGTATAAAAAGAAAAAAACTTTAAAAAGAGGTTGCATTATCAACTGTCAACTTCCCTAATGTACAGTTGGTTTTCTTTTGTATAATTCAAATTTATCTTGGTATTTGGAACATTGTTCTCCTTATCCTTCTACTCAAATTGAGGAAGCAAGGCATAGTGGATAAAACATTGAACTTGGAATTAGAAAGATCAAAAGGTTTGAGGAGTAGGCAGTAAAGAAATAAAGACAGTGAGTATGAGTCAATAACATAGCTTAGAAGCCAAAAAATTGAATCTCAGTTTACATTAAGAGATGCAGAATATTCAGAACAATGTGATAACCTCAATACATTATACCCTGATCAGATTGCACCTGAAGTATTTGTGTTGAGTTGTAGGTGTTACATTTTACAGAGGACTTAGAAAAGTGTAACAGGTCCAAAAAAAGGATGACCAGAATGCTAATAATACTGGAGACTATCATTCCATATGAGAACTGGTTGAAAGAATTTAAGATATTTAGCCTGAAGAAGAGAAAATTTTGGAGGGGGCATGATAGTAATCTTTAAGTAATGTCATGTAAGAGAGAGATGTCTTCCCTAGCTTGAGGATAGGATTGAAAACTGTGGAAAATAAGATGGAATTAACATTGTTAGGCAGATTTAAATCACATTTAGATGTCCAAAAGCAGAATGATAATTTGAGGTGGGAGAAAAAATAATTGGGAGGATTAGACAAAGCTTCAAAGTAGTGTATGATCGAAACCTTGAAGGCAGATAAAGCTTCTGAGGGCCATGGATCAGGAATGAATACATTTTTAAGCTTGTTCAAATGCATGGAAATGGAAGGTAGAATGTCATGTATAGGGAACCAGTGCAGTTTCGCTTAACTGTATCAAAATGCATACAAAGAAAAATCTTGTGAAGTAAAACTAGAAAGATATATTGGTTCCAGATTGTAGAAGGTGTTAAAGGCTGAGGGGTTTGTATTTTTTTCTAGGGTCAATATGGAGCCATATAGTCAGCCTTACACTTTAACAAGAAGCATTGTGACATAGTGAATTGAATGGGTAACTGAAATCATAAAGAGGAAGATCTGAATCCAAATTCTTCTTCTGAAACTTTTCCTTTCTGACATTGTTTCTTCATTGGATTAGATATCTTTGGAGTCAGTTTCACTTTTAAATCTATAGTGCTGTAAGATTATATTAACAATTATATATAGAATGAATTAGAGTGGAAAGAAATTGGAAACAGGAAAACCACTTGGGGTACCATTATAGTAGTCAAGGTAAGAAATTATAAAGACTTGAACTAGAGTGATGGCAGTGTATTAGATAAATGTCATGATATCATAGATATCATGGGGATTGAATTTCAGAGTCAAGCATATGGTTGCACTTGGAGTCAGGAGGCCCTGGCTCAAATTCCATTTAAAATTTTACTAGCAGGGTGACCCTGGGCAAATCACTTAGCCTCTGTGCTTCAGTTTCCTTTTCTGAAAAATAAGGAGATATTGGTCTCAATGACTTCTAATCCTCCTTTAAGTTCTAAATCTGTGACACTGAGTCATAGTGAATCAATATGGGATATGTGACTTGGCAACTGATTGAATGTGGGAGTATGATGATAAGGGAAGAATCATTGATGACTCTGAGATTATTCTTGGGTGAGTATAGGAAGATGATAGTGCTTTCAATGGGGGAAAAGATTTTTGGGGAGAATCTGATATGAAATAAAATATATTTGTTCTTTCAACTTGTTAGAAATAGGATTTCTAATTTAAAATGTTTTAATTTGGCTATAGTAGTAATCAGACTCACTCATCTAGGGGAAGCTATATTAATTAGGAGTTATTTGAAGATTCATAAGATGAAATGTTTCTTAATAAATTTCAAGTACATGAATAGAGGTATCATGATTGAAATAGTATTTATCTTGAAAGGTAGCTAAAATGGAATGAGTTATATGGTTGATTTCATTTTGAAGAGAAAATATATGTGTGGTATTAATTTAAAAAAAACCACCAAACTTTTAATTAGAGTATGGTAACCCATAGGTCCAATACATGTCTTCTTTTAGACTGCCATTATAGAGAAAATGTAGGAGTGCATTTGGAACAGGGTTCCATAGTTCAATAGTTATATTCAATATAGTTAGTTCAATAATTATAGCATTGCAGGAAACTTGTATGGCAATTCTACAATGGTTAATAATACCTCAACAGTTCTCTGAACATATTGGGCTCCATACTCCCTCCATTGGTACAGGTAAATCCTATATAGAAGACCTGCTCTATGCTCTAGAAGCCTTTTGCTGCTTCTTTTAAAACTTTAAAGATCCCAGTGTAACACTTAGGCTGTCCATCTGTTGTCAGTCATGTATGATATATGACCTGGCCACTTCTTGTCTATACTTATCCACCTGCAAAATGATGTCTTTTAGGCTATTTCTTATGTGCAAGTCATCACTGATATTGTGCTTCAACTTACTCATACCTATCATGTATCTTTCCATTAGCCTTTGAGTTACCTGGAAATTTGTTTCTTTTAAGTTATAGTGTTCCATAATTTCTAGTCATACCACAACTTGGGAAATAGGTGTTTCAATCTACTTTGGTTTTCCTGTGTTAAAGATTAAATTGACCTCTTTTTTGAAGTCATTGAATTGTATGGTAACCATGTATGACTGAGAGTTTTTAGATTGTAAGAAAGACTGAGCATCTCAGAATTGATACCTTTGAATTGTGTTGTTGCTGGAGAAGACTTTTGTCCAGCAAAGAGATCAAATCAATCAATAATTAGAGAAAATAATTCAGGTTATTCACTGGAAGGTCAAATATGGAAGCTGAAGTTTAAGTACTTTGACTATAGAAGATGGGGCTCATTGGGAAAGCCCCTGATGGTGGGAAAGATTGAAGGCAAAGGATAAAATGAACAGCAGAGGATGAGATGGATAGACAACATCATCACACAAGTAATTTGAACTTTGATAGACTTAAGAGATAGTCAGGGATAGAAAAGCCTGGTGTGCTGTGATCCATGGGGTCATGAAAAGTCAAACATAACTGAATAGCCATGGTTTACTAGAACATCCTCCAGTATGCTGAATACGTTTGATGTAGGTTTATTTCCCTATTTCATGCCTGATCTGTTAATAATTCTTCTGGGATTATTGAACCAAGTTATCTTCATGATCAAATTTGTCATCAAATCTTTTATGCCCTCATGCTAGGCATAGAAAATATCTTATTTGAGAACAACCATAAAGCTGCATTTTGTTTTTCCTGGTCAAATTAATTATTATTTTTTAAATTTAAAATTACAGCAGATTCTTATATTCATTGTATAAGACAGTCATTTGCAAGGCTATACAGATTGGTCTAAAGGCAGCTAAATGTAAAGTGGATGGTGTGCTAGATTTGAAGTCAAGAATAAAAGAGTTCAAATCTGACTTCATATTCTTACTTAATGGTGTGATTTTGGACTAGTCACTGCCCCACTGACCTAACCTTTGTGTGCTTTGGTTTTCTTCTCTGTAAAATGAGGCTAATAACACCTACTTCCCAGGATTGTTGTGAAGATCACATGAGGTAATATGTATATAAGAATTTCTTTGCAAACCTTAAAGCACTATATAAATGACTGCTGTTCTTATTAAATATCTATATGAAGACCTGTCCATTACTTTTTTGTTTTTAACAAAGTTGCCCTTGATACATGTATAGACCATTTTTATAAAGATTTTATCATATATCTTTAAATTTGAATCCTGAGAACTGCTAAAATTTTGTTACTTCCAATATAGATAACTCCCTAATATGTTTGGCTCTTTGCAGCCACTCTTTCTGACTTTGTCTTCTTTACTGTCATTGTGATTTACTCCTACTATACAAGGTACAGAGAAAGTGGATTCCAAATGTGGTGGTTCTTCTATCACTATTAATGTTTTGTTATTAAAAGTCACTGATGCCAGTCATAGAAACACTAGCAAAAGAAAAAAAATAACCATTCCCCAATAGATGGAGTGGTCAAAGGGTAGAACAAACAGTTCTCAAAAGAAAAATCCCCAAATTTTAACAACCATATTAAAGAATGCTCCAAATCACTAGTCATAAGAGAAATATGAATCATGACAACCCAGAGGCTTTACCTCCCACTCAGCAAATTGACAAAAATGACAACCATTTTTTGGAATGGTTAATTTGGAGGGATTGTGGGAAAATAGGCACAGTGGGACATTGTTTGTGAAACTGTGAATTTTGGAAAGCAGTTTGGAATTATGCAAAAACAGTGACTAAATATGTATTTCCTTTGACTCAGAGGCTATAGTAGGCCATGAAAAGAAGAAAGTAGCACCACTTTTCATGATAATAATGAATTGGTAACAAAATAGATGTCTGTTGACTGGAGCATAGCTAAAATTGTGATATATGGATGTAATGGAATGTTAGTATGTTATAAAAATGATGAATAAAATGTTAGTATGTTATAAAAAATGAATACTGAGAAACAATGGTAAGAGCTATATGAACAGATAAAGAATGAAATAAAGAAAGAACCAAGAAAACAATATATACAATAATTGCAACAATGAAAATGGATAGATCCACATATGCAAAGTAAATGTTGCAAAATTACAAAGAACAAGCATGGCTCCAAAGAAGAGGAATGAAAAGGCACTTCTCAGTCCCTTCGCTGAAATGGGAGGTCTATGGGTGTGGTACCTAGCACATATTTTCAGACTTTCAATCAGTTATGCTGATTTTCATTTTTTTTTTAATCTTTAAAAATACTTATTACATGGGAGGGCTCTCTGAGAGGGGGAGGAGGGAAAACTGGTGATGTAAAAGTGAAAGGGCATCAATAAATACTTTTAAAAAAAGCTGGCAAATTCATTTCATTTCACTTGTATTTGTTGTCTTTTCATTTTCAGCTGCAAATGTCTATGGGATGGGATGACCTAGTGAAATGAATCTCATGCCAAGCTTTGCAGGCTTAATTTCCCCTCAACTATTTTTTCATTATTTTGGAGGTGATATTGCTTATGTTCTTTTATTCTCCTATGCAACCAACGTTTTGAAAGTGAGATCATGCTCTGAATTTGTCACTCTTGGTTGCCTTTTCCTTCTCATTGGACAAAATATTGTATAATTCCTAGCTGACAAGGTTTTTAGATTCCTCTCTGCTTTCTCATTTTGTGTTTTTTTCCTGATTAAGAATGCTCTGCTAGAAATGGTATTCAGTAGCTCTAATGTCTTTATTGTTGTTCCTTTAATATTTTATTTTTGTAGTTAACCAACTTAAATCATCAAATTAGACTGATTTAAATCACATAAAGTTGGAGGGGATGTTGTTCTTTTCATCTTTCTTCCTTTAATCTAATGGTGTTTTTCACTTTTGATGATCTGATAGCAAACTGACAGCTGTTTGACAATTAACTATGTTTTTTTTTTTAAAAAAAAAACATTCATCACAGATTGCCTGCTTTATAGTAGTTGTAGTGTTAGTATTGATTGAAAATTTTTCATTATGACAAAAAGTTACTATATTTTCCATAACACTTTAAAAGAACTTGTATATTATTAATCATAGAAGTTTCTGTGCATGTTAGGAAAATAATACATATGGGGGAAATGTAATTTATTCAGTTTCTAAAAGGAATATTTGCTTACTTTTTCTGAGTCACGCTGAATATTTTGTTGGTTCTAAATAAAGATTAAAATGACAACATTTAGAGAACATATGGCTTTGCAGCTCTCTTACAATAACTATATAGAATTCTAGCAACTTTATCCTCTACCCCTGGTCCTCAACCTACAAGTTGGCAATCCTTGATGGGATTAAAATTATCATTTATTATTTAGTTTGATAATTATTATTGATTATATTTAGCACCCAACAAATCCCTTTTTGAAGAAAGTATAGCATGATAAATTGTTGCAGCCTACTACTTGGTCTTCCTGCCTCAAATCTTTCATCATTCTGGTTCATCCTACCCAGTGCTGCCAAAGTAAATTTCCTTAAGCACACCCCTGACCAAGTGTCACTCCCTTATTTCATCAACTCTAGAGACTCTATATTATTGTTAGGAGAAAATATCAATTACTCTGTTTAGGTATTAAATCCCTACATAACTTGGCTTTGACTTACCTTTTCTGCCTCATTGGGCCTTATTCTTTCTTCTGTACTATGTGATTCAAATTGATTTTTTTCTACATTCCTTATTCATGGCATTCCATCTTCTATTCCTATGCCCTTGCATTGGCCATCTCTCATGCCTATGGTGCATGCCTTCTTTACCTCTTTTCCAGCTCTGCTCAAGCACTTATTTACTTTCTTTTTTAATTTTTTTTTTTTTTTTTTGGTGAGGCAGTTGTGGTTACATGAGTTGCACAGGGTCACACAACTAGGAAGAATTAAATATCCGAGGCTGGATTTGAACTCAGGTCCTCCTGACTCCAGGGATGGTGCTCTATACATTATATCGCTATCCTCAAGCGTCTGTTTCTATATGAAGTCTTTCTTTACCTTTTTTTTTTTTTTTGAGAGGCAATTGAGGTTTGTGACTTGTCCAGGGTCACACAGCTAGGAAGTGTTGTGTCTGAGGCCAGATTTGAACTCAGGTCTTTCTGACTTCAGGGCTGGTGCCCCTATATGAAGTCTTTCTTGATTCCTTCCTCACTCTAGCTCTTCTACTCTTCCTTCCAATCTACTTTGTATTTATTCACTTGATGTATTTTCATGTATGTATGTATGTGTACCCCCCTACACACACTTGTCTTCTTCATTAGAAAGTTGCCTTGAGGTTAGAGATTCCCTGCTTGTCACTGTCAAGTGAAATAATGCCCATGAAAGAACCTCATAGCAATAACTTGCCATATAAATAATGTATGTCATCAAATTATTTTTATTGTACCCAAATTGTCCTGCATTTATTTTATGGCGAGTTGCTTGAATATGTTGTAAGTCACTGGAAGAGAGACTAAATGATCAAAAACAACTGTTAGGGTCCTGGGAATGAAGTTAGTATTTAATGAATGCTAGGTATATAAATGAATATGTTGAGTAGAATGAGAAGAAAAAAGCATTAGAACCTGCAGTTAGGAGTTCAGATACTGTTTCAAGCATTAGCGCCAAAACTTAACTCAGGTAATTTATTTAATTTATGAAGCTCAGCTTCCTGATCTGAAAAGCAGTGATGATAATACCTGTTAAAGAACCTACGACACAGGTTTTGGCAAAGTTCAAGTGAAATGATATGGTTAAAACCAAAACACTATAGAAATGTCATTTGTTTGCTTCTTTTAGAAAAATCAGTTCTCTCCCTTCTCCTCTCCTTTTGAGAAGGCAAGAAAAATGAAACCCATTCTAAATATATAGACATGTAAAATAAATTTCTTCTTTAGCTGTCTTGCAAAAAAAGAAACCAAATAGAAGAAAGCATGCTTTAATATATAATCTAAGTCTATTAACTCTCTCTCTGATGATGATGCTATTGCATATTTCATCATGAATCCTGTAGAATTGTGGTTGATTATGGTGTTTATCAGTGTTATTAAGTTTTTCTTTTCTTTTCTTAAAAAGTTTTTCAAAGTTGATTATTTTACATTACTGCTTTTACTATATAAAATTGTTCTCTTGGTTCTGCCCACTTTATTTAACATCAATTCATACAAATCTTCCCAGGTTTTTCTTTTTTCTTTATCATTTCTTAAAGGACAATAGCATTCCATTGCATTCATATATTGTAACTTGTTTCAATTAATAAGTATTCCCTTAGTTTCCAATTCTTTACTACCACAAAAGGAGCTCCTGTAAATATTTTTATGTCTATGGGTCCTTTTCTTATTTCTTTGATTACTTTGGGGTATAATCCTAGTGGTAATGTTACTGAGTATAGTATAGTTTAATAATTCTTTGGCGGATATAGTTCCAAATTGCTTTCCATGACAATTGAATTATTTTACAGCTCTCCCAATAATGCATTAGTATACCTATTTTCCCATAACCCTTCCAGCTTTGTAATTTTCCTTTTTTTAAAAATATCTTATGCAATATAATGGGTATGAGGTAATACCACCTAGTTGTTTTAATGAGCATTTCTAGAATTATCAGTGAGTTAGAGGATTTTTTTCAACATGGCTATTGACAGCTTGGATTTCTTCCTCTGAAAACTTTCTTATTCTCAATTTTTTTGCCTGTTAATCCATTGGAAAATAACTCTTGCTCTTATAAATTTTACTCCATTCTTTACATATCTTAGAAATCTTTATCAGAGAAATGTACTACAAAAGATTTTTCCCTCAGTTTTCTGCTTTTCTTCTGCCATTGGTTTTGTTTTGCAAAACCTTTTAAATTTTGCATAATCAAAATTATCTATTTTACATCTTGGGAATCTTTCTATCTCTTGTTTGGTCATTAACATTTCCCCTATCCATAAATGTGACAGGTAATTTCTTACTTGCTACACTAATTTGCTTTTGATATCAACCTTTATGTCTAAGTCATGCATCCATTTTGGCTTATCTTGGTATATGGTATGAGAGGTTGGTCTGCACCTAATTTCTGCCATACTCCTTTCCAATTTTGTCCATAGCTTTTGTAAAATAATAAACTTTTGCCCCAAGAGCTAGGATATTTGAGTTTATCAAATAGTAGGTTTGTGCTCATTTGCTTTCTATATCTTCTTGTTGTTCAGTTGTTTCTATCATATTTTATTCTTCATGACCCCATTTGGAGTTTTCTTGGCATTTTTCCAAGTTACAGGAGTTGTCATTTTTATCTCCAACTTATTTTACAGATGAGGAAACTGAGACAGAGTTAAGTGAATTGCCTAGAGTCACAAAGCTAGCAAGTGGCTGAGTCCAGATTTGAAGTCATCCTGACTTCAAGGCAGGCACCATCCAACTCCCAAATTCCACTGATCAACCTCTATGTTTTTTCCGCCCTACCAAATCGTTTTAATGATTACAGCTTTGTAGTATAGTTTGAGTTCTGGTACTGCTGATTTCCTCATTTATTTTTCATTAATTCTTTTGCTGTTTTTGACTTTTTACTCTGCCAGTTGAATTTTGTTTTGTATTTTCTAGTGCTATAAAGTAATTCTTTGGAATTTAACTAAATAAGTAAATTAATTTAGGTAGTATTTTAAATTTTATTGGTTCAATTACCCATGAACAATCAGTATTTCTCCAATTTTTTAGATCTGTATTTGTGTAAAGAGTTCTTTTGTAGTTGTGTTCATGTGGTTACTATGTGAGTCTTAGTACAAAATATCTGGGAATATACTTCTTATCTGTAGTTATTTTAAATTGAATTTTTGTTTATATCTGTCCTGCTAGGTTCTTTCAGGTGTTGGTTTGCTTTTTTGGGATGGGGGGGGTTGTGACTTTTAAAAAAATATGATGATTTATGTGGGTTTATTTTCTATTCTTCAACATTGCTAAAGCTGTTCATTATTTTTATTAGTTTTTTAAAAATTTACTAGAATTCTCTATTTGAACTATCATAGCATCTGCAAAGAGTGATAATTCTAGTAGCAAACAATACAGTTGAAATGACATATGTCTTATTCTGTTCCCACATGATTTTTATTTCTTTAGTTAGGTTTCTCTATTTTAAAAGCTTTTCATTCTAAAAGCTTAGGGATTAAGTATTTGGCAAGATGGTACCTATTTAAAATATTTTTTTAAATGAGAATTTCAGTGAATGAGTTCAGTGAGTTTTCATTAATGAACAGAATTGAGAAAGAAGTTACTAAGAGTTGTTCCTGTGTCAAAGTTGTGTTTGTCATTGGGTATAGTTGAGTTGGTGAAATATTTTTAATGAAAACACTCTGAAGTAGAATAAGCTTTTAGCACAGATACTTTGCATGAGCATTTCCCCTTCTCTACCTAGGCTTTCCTGTTTTATAAGAAAAGACTAAGTCTAAAAGGTATTGTTCCTAGATGGTCTTTAGGGGGTAATCACAGGAACATTTTTAACACTAAATTAATTAGTCTCTATCAACAATATAGGGTCCCCTAATTCACTGTTGGTGAAACATTTTGGAGAGTAATCTGGAATTATGTCCAAAAAGTTATTAAATTGCCTATACCCTTTGACCCAGTAATACCGTGACTAGGTCTATTTCTCAAGATGATTAGGGGAAAGGGAAAAAACCTTATATATTCTAAAATATTTACAGTAGCTCTCATTGTGGCCAAGAACTGGACATTGCAGGGATGCCTGTCAAATGGGGAATGGCTGAACTAATTGTGGTATATGATCATGATGGAATACTACTGTGCAATAAAAAATGATGAGCTTTGTGATCTTAGAAAAAAACATCTTTGCACACAATAATGAAGAACAAAATGAGCAGAACCAAGAGAGCATAGTATAAAGTAATAATATTGTTTTAAGAACAACTTTGAGCAACAGTATTCATTTTGACTGTTATAAGTGCCTAAATTACAAAGGATCTGTGAAAGAAGATGCTATTTATATTCAGAGAAAGAACTGATGAATAGATGTATAAAATGGTTTTACATGTATATATTTATGCATATACACACATGCATAGTTTTGTCTGATGGTAGCCATCTCTAATGTGGAGGGTGGGGTTGGAAAGGGAAAAAAAAGTTACATGGTAATTTTATTATATTTTATTTAAAAGAGTATTAAATATAGTAGTTTTATAGTTTCATGTGCAATCATCTTTTTCTATTCTACTGTGTTATGGAAATGCTTATTTGTTAAGTTCAAAATAAAATGAATTCAAAACAGAATACAAGATCCTCAGATTTAACTTAATCAATTCACTTCCCTGATTATGCTATTGAGCTGATGCTATCTCATTTTTAAGACTTTGAAATTCTCCTGAGCATGACATAAGAATTTATAGGAATTTTTTATTCTACAGTATGACCTAGCACATTACTCCCATTTTATTACTTCGTAGTATGCTATTGTTTTGGAAAGTCATATATCACTATGAATATTTAAGTAGTTGACTATATGGAAGAGTTTGGTGACATATGTATCACATGTATCATATCAGCTAGTAAAGCCTTGTAGTCTTGGAGGATTAGAACTAGTAATGATTATTTGTGAGAGTAGATTATAATCTAAGTACTGAAGATTATTTTGTTTTTCATATTGCCATTTTTGCTTCTGTAATTCCATGCATTCTTCCTTTTTTTGATATTTTACCTATAAAAAGTTTGTGAGAGGGAGTGTGGGAAGCTAAGAACTTGGATCCTGGATTACAGTCATGTTTAAAACTTCATTAATATTTCAAATTCTTATCCCCATTTACTAAATAGCAAGTGACTCATCCAGAATTATTGAATTATATAACAGTCTCTAGCAAAAATTAATTGAACTCTAGATTTCTTAAGATTTTTTTCTTTAGCAGTTCTTTACTATTTCGAATAAAATAGTGTTTCAAACTAAGTTTCAAGAAAAACAAGTGGAGCAATCAAAGTAGAGCTGGCCCTAGAGTTAGAAAGAACTCAATTCAAATGCAACCTTATATATTCACTAGCTATGTGGTTCTAGGCAAATCACTTAATCTCTGTTTTCCTCATTTACTTTCATCTGCAAAATGGAGATAATAATACTTACCTCCCAGATTATTGTAAAAATCAAATGAAATGGCAATTGGAAGTGCTTCGCACAGTGCTTGGCACATAGTAGGTGTTATATAAATGTTAACTATTGTAATGATGGTGATTTATAAATGATTAATAATTGGTGTCTATATTTAATATTTCTTTTGCTTTCAAGCTTTAGGTTTCAGATACGTATCTTTGGCTCAAAAAAAGGTAGCTGCAGCCATTTTAACATCTCACAGGCCTAAAGATACATTAAGATTCAGTACTCCTGTACCCTAAATTAAGGGGAATAGAAGAGATAGAAGGAATCAGAGGTAGCAAGACATGTAAATGAGTGATTAGTGATTACATCTGTCTATTGTCTGTCATTATTAAATGTAAATAGTTGATTTTTCTTTTAATTCAACCTACCTATCTGTCTATTGAGAACAAATTGTGTTCTCCCTAAAGAAGTCTCCATTGGGAATATGAATGTTATTTCAAAGTAAGCCTTCCCTACTCCACTTCCATTTTCTCCTTCTTAAAGCATTTTGGTTTTGCAGCTTCTCAGTATTAAGAACCATCTTCAGCATCATGAGACAGAGTGCCTTTTTTTGAGTCTTATCATTCCTTGCTTTCTTCACCTACTTTTACGTGGGAAACTGTGGCTTAGGCCCAACTGTGAATCTTTTTTTTGATTTTCCTTGAGTCTTCTGTCATCTTGCATACTTGCTGACACCTTTTCTAGCCTTGACTCTGAATTCAAATCAAGAAGCATTTATTAAGTACCTTCTCTGTACTAGGCATTGTACTAAATCCCAGTGATAAAAATAAAGGCCAAAAAACCCCAGTCCCAGCTCTCAAGGAGCTCATGGTCAAATGGAGCAGACAATATCCAATTATGTAGAAACAAGATGTGGATTGGATAAATTAGAGATAATCAAATTAAAAAAAAAAGTAAGGCACTAACAGTAAGGGGAATTGAGTCAGATTAAGATGAGCTTTAAGTTAATTTCTGAATTGTCACTAGGTATGATCTCTCGGCCGGCCCCCCCCCCCGTCATGCTTCTCTTATTTTCTCAAGTAATTTATTCTTCCTTTTGTTGTCAAATTTCTTTAATGAACAGTCTAAGCATGAAGAAAGTAGAGAAAAGAGAATAATACACACAGTAACTGCAGTTGTATAAAAGAAGAGTAAAATAGCAACAAAACTCAGAAAGCCAAAGCTAAAATACACATCTACTATGGTTATAGGGATGGAAATGGGAGGAGAGATGTGATTAACTCTGTTATCCTCCTGATGAGGATTACATGGAGGTAATATGCCAATGTTGGCATATAGCTGTTGAGTATTAGAACACAGCAGGAACAGAGAGATTAATCAATGTACCATATTGCAATCAGGAATGGAGGGACCTTTTCCCTCTCAAAGGCATATGGTAGAACTGAGTGGACCATAAATCTAAGCAGCAGAGCTTCAAATCAGAGGAAGCCACAATCAGTCACTACAGGCACGCTCCAAAGAAGTGTTTCTGTATGCAGGGTGCATAGTACATAATTGTTTTTTGTCTTACGTGGGTAACAGTATCATAACAGTATCAGTGATACAACAAATGCTTTGTGACTTCCAGGCTCAATTCTGAATTCTGATAGTCCTAAAATTTCTGTGGACATTAGGTGATTATTGACCAGTTATGATACTCAAATAGTCTGGGATCTTGTTTTTTTTGCTGATTCTTTTTACCCTTCAGTAATAGATTTCCCTTCTAATTTTAGAAATTGTAGAAGTATATATGGATCTTGAATCTAAATCCCTTATTTTACAGATAAGGATAATGAGACTCCTGTAGGTTAAGGCTTGCCCTAGACCACAAAGGTAAGAAAGTGGAAAGCTCAGATTTCAGACTCAGATCCTCTCACCCAAATCTAAACACTCTTTATGCTATACTACAGTGCTTTTTCTCCTCACCCCAACATATATTGAATTTGCATTTTCTGTTGCTGACTTCCTTTCTGTCTCAGAAGAGATTTCTCTCTTTTTAAAATCCTCCATCTGTGCTCTTTATACTTCTCTTCAGCACCATGTTATGAATATTCATCCATTGCCTCTTCAATGATGTTAATTTCATACAATCTTAGAATTTTAGAGCCATCAGGGACCTTAAAGATAACATGTTTTTCTTGTTTTAAGACAATTGAAAATTCCTTCATTTGACCTTACCTGTTTTATTTTTTCCATTTATTAATAATAATTTATTTTTCCAAATTCATGCGAAGATAGTTTTCAACATTTACCTTTGCAAAACCTTGTGTTCCAAATTTTTCTCTCTCCTTCCTCCCCTCTCTAAATTAGCAAACAATCTGATATAGGTTAAACATGTGCAGTTCTTCTAAACATATTTCCATATTTTTCAGGCTGTTGTGCAAGAAAAACCAAATCAAAAAGCCGGGGGGAAACACAAGAAAGAAAGAAAGAAAAAAAAAAAAACCCAAGCAAATAAACAATAACAAAAAGATGAAAATACTATGTTTTGATCCACAGTCAGGCTTCATAGTTCCATCACAGATCTATTGGAATTGCCTTTGAATGGGAGTGATTAAATGAAGCTTTCTCAGTATTGATACTGGGCCTGGGGCTCAGGTTTTAGGAAGTCACATGATCCCTATTCCCAGTCTTAGATCCTAGGTTATAGGTAGTCAAGTGGTCTAAAGGTCAGGCTCTCAAGTCATACCCATGGGAAGTGATATGACCCACTGGAGGTAGACAGCATTGGTGATGATTGGTCAAGGAGGGTGCTTCCTTTTAGTCTATCCAATGAAAAGGCTTGGGTCCTTTGCTTTTAAATCTTGGACAAGGCGGAAGTAGGCAGATTCCCGGAGCACATGGTTGGAGTTGGTATGGCTCTCAGCTATGTATCTGGGCCTCTCCTTGCAGGGATTAAATAAATATTTTCTCTTTGAACCTGAAGATGTCTCTGATTAGTTAATTTGAGAAAGGAGGTCTTGTACCTGTCCCACACACCTTGAATCATCTTATTACATAGAGTCAAGTCTATCACAATTGATCATCATATAATCTTGCTGTCACTATGTACAATGTTCTCTTTGTTCCGCTCATTTCACTTACCATCAATTCATGTAAGTCTTTCCAGTCTCTTTTGAAATCAACCTGCTCATCATTTCATATAGAACAATAATATTCCATTCCATTTTGTATACCATAATTTATTCAGCAATTCCTCAACTGATGGGCATCCACTTAATTTAAAGTTTCTTACCACTATTAAAAAAAAAAAAAAAAAAGGCTGTTGCGAACATTTTTGTACATGTGGTTTACCTGGCTTTTGTTTTTGACTGAGGCAATTGGGGTTAAGTGACTTGCCCAGGGTCACACAGCTAGGAAGTGTTAAATGTCTGAGATCAGATTTGAACTTAGGTCCTCCTGACTTCAGGACTGGTGCTCTATCTACTACACCACCTAGCTATCCCAAGGCTTACCTGTTTTATAGGATCACAATGTATAAAGTGAAAGGGACCTCAGAGAGCATCTAGTCTAACGCCATCATTTTTTATAAATAAGGAAACTGGAGAACCAAGGAAGTTAAAGTAACTTACCTATAAAATGGTTTATACAGTTTATAAATTCATATCCATTTTTATTTCCTGTTCCTAGATTGAAAGCATCTCAAGGGCAAAGAAAATAATATTTTATTTTTGATTCTTTACTGTTCAGAGACTGTATATAGTAGATGGCTATATAGTAAATGTCTATCAAGTAAAGTATCTCTTTGTTCATTATTGAGCCTTGAATAAGGCAAGATCTTTTAAGCACTTGTGAAATATGTGGTATCTTGGATTGGACTAGATAACCACCTTGTTTTGGATCTCAAATTTAGCTACCCCAAGTTCTCCTTTGTGGGTCACAATCTACTCCAAGTCATAACTTATGAGACTCTACCAGTGTGATGAATTTTTCTAGTAATGCAGAGGAATCTAGTGATGGGATATACACATAATGAGGTAATTTGCTTTAATAACTCAAAGTTGCTAACAGTTTTTGTTCATGCTGTTTTCTTCAGATCTATTCCCTACCAGGCAAACTTTCTCAACCCTGCTAAGTCTTCATTTCCTCATCTATAAAATAAAGTAGAATGGACCATACACCCACAGTTCCTAAAATAATTAGAAAGGAAATGTGCTTTTTTTTTTTTTTTTTTTTTTTTTTTTTGGGGGCAGAGTAACAAAAATCAGGCATTAAACCAGCATTCCGGACTATCTAGACTTTCAGTGCTCTCCACTGATTCTTTCTAGGATTTGCCTCTCAACTGGTCCCTTCTGGGTCCCTTACCTCCACACATCATGACTTTGCTCTCATATCCTGCCCAACATCCACTTGGGGATAGGAGGGCTTGTAACTTTTTGGCTTGTTGCTCTTGTTCCTCAGCTGGAATTCTCATCTGAGGTGCTATCTTCACTTCCACTGGCTATTCGTCTTCTGTACCCTGAAGAGCAGAGGGAGAGCTTTCCTCTTTCCGCCCTCCTCAGCCAGTGACTGCAAAGTTCTCAGCTAGGCCAAAATCACTATGTTCTTAGATTCTTTTAAATGAGTCAGCCGGTATCAATTAAGTCTCTGGGTATTAGGTGCTGGCGTCCTTAGCATTCTATCGTGCTTCTCTGAGTAGGCAGATGTTCCTTTTTCTTCCTCAAATAAAAGAATGAATAATTCTTTGGTAAGAACAGGTTTTAATCTACCACTGATGCTTTTCTATTCTCTCTAGAGAAGACTGAAAAGCTGGTAACCTTTGTCCTACTTCTTCAGGGAACCCTCAGCCTAGTTTGTCTCTTTGGTTTTCTTGAAGTATGCATTTTCAGAGATGGTAGTTCCCAGAAATTAATCTGGGAAGTTAAGCTTGAAAGCTGCTCCATTTAGCATGGGGCTTTTTTACTCAGTGAGAATAATTAAGTGTTTTTATCAATTGAATTAATTGGGCAGATCACTTGATATCTTAGTGCCTTAGTTACCTCATCTTTGTGTGTGTGTGTGTGTGTGTGTATGTGTGTGTGTTAGATATGATGCCTGCTGAGTTCCCTCCAGGGCCCCACCTCTGCTCCCATGGTGCTTTACCCTATGGAGAGAGATGTGGCTTCATTCTTAGGAATGTCTAAGATGTTGATGAGACTGGAGAAATGATGGGGAGAGAAATACTTTATCAACAGATGTGAAATAATAGAAGAAAGAAAACTAGATATGAACTCAAGGAGAACTTTGATTTGATTCCAGCTTTGTCAGTTTTGTACTGCTACTCTTTTAGTTTTGTGTGGGACGTTCAGACCCTCACCCAAAATGACTACTCAAAGGTCTCTCAAAGTGAAAAGCAGAAAAGTATTTAATTTAGAATTTCATGAAATCCGGGTGGTCCAACAGCCCCAGATCAAAAAGGAAGTACTTGGAGGGAGGAGACCACTGTCCAGTACATTCTTGTGATTTTTATAGAGTCCAGAACAAAGAAAGTCCCAAGCCCACCCCCCTTTTCCATTACATACATTCTAATTGGTTATATTTGCTTTACTTTCCTTATTTAGGAACTGGAATGTTGACAGCTTATAAATCAAAATACTTTCTACTTCCCCCCCCCCCCCCCAAACCAAAACTTAGGCCCTCAGGCTTTGCTTAATCTAGTCCATAGTTGTGAGAGGTCTTCATTTTGATTGTTATACTCAGTTTTGTTAGAATAAAACTAGAGCATAAATACAGAATTGCTCTGAAAATTACAAAATATATAAATATCAGATGGTGGTATTAAGTTTTTCTTGGGAGGCTGTATACAGCCTTTTCTATGTATATGTATTTTTTTGTTTGTTTGGACCTATGATTATATAAATTATGCATATTGGGAAACTACCAGTATGGAGACCTCCACCAATATATTGGCAGACAGATTGGCACCTGTCTATGCTTTATAGTATTAGGCATAGATGCCCAGATTGCCTGGGGCATCAAAAAGTTAAGTGACTTTTAGGTGACACAAACAAGTATAGTTGCAGCTGGTCATAAATTCAGATTTTCTGAACTTTTAAGGTTTAATTTTCAGCATACTGTCCTGTGCTGTCTTTTGTGGTATATAAAATATAATAAAAATTTCTGAGTCTATATTCTACCCTAAAAAATGACAACAATGTGACATCATCATTTATCTACCTTCTGGTACTTTCTCTCTATTATCTGGCTGGTGGCTGAAGCGAGGTCCTTAACATGTGAGGGAAGAGGTAGAACAAATTTCTAGAAAGGAAGTTGCTTCTCTGAAGATGTATTCCATGATAAGTTTTTAGGAATCTTCGAGGTGTGTCAGTATCACACAATGCTTTTTTCCCTTATAGGAAATAATAAAGATCCTATTGAAAGACCACTTTGAATTCTTTGTTGTACTGGGGGCTCAGTGTGGTACAGTGGGATGAATGTTGGCTCTAGTCAGAAAAGCTCTGTCTTGGCTTTGGGAAAGTCATTTATCTTCTCAGTGCCTCAGTTTTGATGAGGTGTGAGAAAAGGTGGTAAGGGAATCCCCTTTGGCCAATCGCAGGCTTTGTGGAGGAATCCACGAACCTCTGTGAACAAAGTGAGAGGTTTATGGCAAAATGGGTTTATTATAGCAGAGAAGCAGCTTTCTTAGTGGGATAGTTCCAAAAGGGGAGAAGTAAAGGTGGGTTATTAGCAAAGATTAGTTAACACTGAGGATGGCTGAAATGGGCCTTTTCCTGATAGGAATTAGCCAAGGTGGGCTTATACTATGCCGTGGCTCAGTGGGCTTTTCCTGGTGTAGGAATAAGCCAAGCTGGGCTTACACTGATCAGCGAGCCTTTCCCCTTGTAGGAATCAGCAAAGATTGGGGTTCTGAGTCATCTTTTTATTTTTCATTCTAAGGCTTCAGGCTGGGGAGTCTTAGGGCTAGTTTCTATAGAGAGTGATTATGCCTTAGGCCAAGATTTCTGACCTTGAAGTTTCCTATGAATAGGTGGGTGGGGCCCTCCTATCTTGACATGAGGGTTTTTGAGATTTGGGGTCTCTCCAGCCCTCCTCCCCAACAATCAGAGGACACACAATCAAGGACACAATTTACATCAGTTTCCTCATCTTTGGAAGGAGGGATTTGGACTGATTGGCTTCTGAGTTCCCTTTCCATTCTGGATCTGTAACTCATGCCATATATAAGTCAAAAGTAGGTAAGTATATTGTTTTGTTTCTTCATAGTATATAGATTTCCTCATAGGCCTATTTTATTTCTTTCCATCAGTGAGATCAGTCGCTTGGACCTGGGTTTAAGTGTAGAAGTATGGAACAAAGGCCTGATTTGGGACACAATGGTGGGCACTGTGTGGATTGCACTGAAGACCATCCGGCAGTCCGATGAGGTTAGTTTTTGTGTTGCCTTTCTTTGGTGTTTGTCCTGGTGATGTTAATTCAGTACTCTTCTGCCTCTTTGCTAATTGGAAGTATCAGTTCATATATGAAACAAATTCACTTAGAGCACATGTAGAGTGAATATGGAGCCCAACTAAAAAATTTTGAATAGGAATCTAAAAGGGATTTTTGGTTAAAGAGTTTCATATTAAAGAGATGGCCTTCATGAACTTTCTGTACCATGTTGAAATGCTAAAAATCCTGCAGAGAGAAGCACAATTAAAACTATTCTGTGCTATTTAAAAGAATTAGTACAGAAGTTCTTAACTTTTTTAATTAAAAAGAAATTTTTTTCATGTACCCCTTTGATGGTCTGGTAGAGTTTGACCCCATCTCAGAATAATATTTTTAAATGCATAAAATAAGTGCATTTTAAGTGCATAAAATACATAGAATTAACAAGGAAACTGATTATATGGAAACATTTTTCAAATCACACAGCCCAGGTAAAAACCATTGCATTGAAGAAAAGTCAAGGTGAAGAACAAAGAGATAAGATAAAAGAGAAACATGGTGCTTTCACATGGAGCATATGTGATTCTTAGAGATTCCTTGCAAACAAGTGGGTCTGGTGGAAATAGGTGCATGGATCTTGTAGAAATGTATCGATATAAAAAGCATAAAAGAAGTTTAAAGCTTAATCTTAGATTTATGTTCCTTTAGGAAGGCCCTGGGGAATGGTCCACCTTGGAAGCAGAAACATTAATGAAAGATAATGAAATCTGTGGAACCAAGAACCCTACTCCCCATAAAATTTTGCTAGATACAAGATTCGAATTGCCTTTTGGTAAGTATGTTTGAATATGTTTTTGACCAATCCATGCACATTTATATATTATTTTAGAGTTTTTCTCATGCCTTATCTCCCCAACTAGATTCAGCCTCAATCAACCTTTCGAGACATGTGTCAAAGTTGCATCTCTCATATTTAGCAATTACTTTACTCCATTGCCAGCGTTCCCGGTTAATTCTTTTCTTTCTTGTCTGGACATTTATACAATCTAGAGGAGCTACTTGACAATATATTTGATCAGTAGGCACCATCTAATACAGAATTTTAGAACACTAGAGGAGAATAGACACAAGAGCTCATTTACTTCAGCTCCTTATTTTATTTTATAGATTGGTAAACTGAGGCCCCAAAATTAACTTGTTTAATTAAGCTTAATCTATCACATGTACCTAGTAGATACTTAATAAAACAAATAAATAAATAAATGTATACATGCATGTATGTTTAAATTGAATTTAGGACTGCTACTAGAATTCAATTCCTGACATCTAGTTCAGAATTCTTTCCATCCTAAATTACATTCTGAAAATTGCATAAACTTGGAGGTGAATTTAGCAGTTGATGGCATTAATTTCACCAAATGCTTAAGAGCTTATCTCCTGGAACCTTGATTATCCTTACTCTGTAGTGCTGTGAATAAACATGAGAAAAAAAGATCACCATGAAGATAACTGTAGTTTATGAACTTGTATCTTTGCAGAGTTTGAAGAGGTAAGGAATTCCTGTAAAGAATCTGATTAACTCCTCCAAAGTGTAGAGGATCCAAACTAATTGTTTATACCTTGACATGTGGTGATTTCAATTCAGAGGTGTTAGATATAGGGAGAATGACAAAAAAGTTAGAGAATATAAAGATTAAGAAATAAAGGAAGCCAAAGGCTTGTAGGTTATTCAGAGGCCTCATGCCTATAAGGTATGAATACTTGCTTCAAGAGCATAATTGGAAGTTGTTGGACATTTTAAGAATCAAACTATGTTAGAAAAACTGGAATTTACTATAGATGTGAAATGACTAGTTTCTGACATGTGATTCATTTCTGAATTAGCTGTCAGGGTTTATAGTCAGACTATTGATTGCGTAGAGCAAGCCTGCATCAATATTAAATTAGAAGAAAAGATGAGTTAGCTAATAGCAATTAGAGTGCTAGACTTGGAGGGAGGAAGACCTGAGTTTGAACTCAATCTTAGACACTTACTAGCAGTTTGATCCTGGACAAGTCATTTAATTTCAGCTTCAGTTTCCTTGTATGTAAAATGGAGGTAATAATGCTAATTATCTCCCAGGATTGTTATGAAAATTAAACTTAATGATATTTATAAAACACTTTGCAAACCGTAAAGAACTGACCATTATGGTAATGATAAGGACATTTTATACACTTAAAAGAGCTCTAACCTTGTCTGTTTAAAAAAGTTTTATTACCTGCACAGTAAGATAAGTGTGGAAATATGTATACATATATTCGATTTGTCAAGTATTTTAACATAATTAACATGTAGTGGACTTCCTGCCATCTAGGGGAGAAATGGGAAGTAGGGGGGGAAAATTTGTAACAAAACTTTGTAAGGGTCAGTGTTGAAGAATTACCCATACATATGTTTTGCAAATAAAAAGCTTAAAAATTTTTTTTAAAAAAGGGAAAAAAGTTTATTACCTCTGAAAAATTGGACATGAACAAAAGTAAATACATTGACCTTAAATATTACTCTTTCTCTGAGAAGTTTTGATTATAAAAGAATCACTAGAATAAAGACCAAATGATCCAGAAATTGTACGAGTTAGCAAACATTTCTGCTCCTTAGTGAGTGGAGAGGCAGCCAAAAGAAACACCAACTTAGCAAACATATTTATTTGTTTAATGTTGGAGAAGAGGGTAATTAATAGAAGACAACAAGCAGTTATCACCTTAGAAAACATTGAAAAGAACTGGGGTATTGGGTGGGTAGTAGATTTGCAGAAAGTTTGGTATGAGATCCAGCTAAGCAAGGTCATGCTAATAAAATTCTTAGATTAAACTAGAAAGAGAATAATGGGTAGTTTTGATATGGAAGAAATTTGTCAATTTTTCTTTGGTGTTTTTTATCATTAAGAATAGTGGAAGCAAATTTCTTTGATAAAGATCTAATATATGAGGAATTAACATAAATATATAAGAACAGAAATCATTCCCAACAGATATATGGTCAAATGAAAAAAAAGCAAGCTATCAGCAACTATATAAAGAAATACTCCAAGTCATTAATAATAAAAGAAAAGAAAATTAAAGCATCTCTGAGCTTCTATCTACATATATCAGATTGGCAAAGATTATGGAAAAGGAATTTCACTTTATACGGGAAGGACATGTATATTACTACACTCTTGGTAGATGTGTGAATTGGCTGAACCATTTGTTAACCTTACCCCAAAAGTCACTAAACCATATATTAAACCATACATCAAACTCTCTGTTGACGAGACGTATGCCACAGAGTTCCAAGGAGGAGAGAGGACCCAGATATACCAAAATGTTTATTGTAGCACTTTGGGTTGGAATATAATGACTTAGAAACAAAATTAGCACTCATCATTTGAGGGCTGATATAGTGTTAGTGCACTGTTAAAAAATGACAAAATGACAGATTCAGAGACACTTGGGAAGACTTGAATCAACTGATATAAAGTGAAATGATCAAAACTAGAGAACAATTTACATAATATAAATGAAAGCAACTTTTGAAAACTTCAGAATTCTGATCAATGCAGTTATTTATTGTGACTTGAGAAATCTGATTATTTTCCATTGCTTGACAAAGCGGTGGGGGAATAGAGATGCATATAAGACATGCATTTTCAGACATGGGCAATGAGTTGATTTATTTTGCTTGAGTATACTTATTTGTTAGAAAGGAATGCTTCTTTGGAGGGGTGGAATAAGAGGAAGATAGAAAAAAAGAAGAAAAGAAAATGTAGCACTGTTAGAATAATTAGCCTATTTTAAGGTTAGAGAACAAAATAATGGCCCCCAGGATCTATTTGGTTCCCTAATATTAGATTTCAGGGAATTTATTTTAAATGAATAGTTCTGAGTTCAATCATAATAACTGTAAGCTTCCAGTTAGGGAAATTCCTAATGCCAGATAGAATTTGGGCTCTCAGCCTAAACTTAAATTTATTTCTTTGTTGTTTACCCCTGGACTCTTTGTGATTCTAGCAATATTGAATTTTGCTCATGAAACAGAAGATTATCTTATAATACCTGTATATAGACAGACATCAAGAAAGAAGTCAGGTAAAGAGCTGGCCTATTTGGAGACTTCCTTCAGAGAAGGGTCTTCCTCTGTAAGACCTCTGTAGAGTCAATGATTCTCTCCAGCATCTCCCTTTTCTTATGCAGTTTAGTCTACCCTTTGCTTCATGATTGTTCCAATCTCTTGAATCTAGAAGCTTAAAATCTCTTACCTCAGAGGCAGCTAGATGGCACAGTAGATAGAGCACCATCCCTGAAGTGAGGAGGACCTGAGTTCAAATATGGTCTCAAGACACTTAACACTTCCTAGCTGTGTGACCCTGGGCAAGTCACTTAACCCCAATTGCCTCAGCAGAAAAAAACAAAAAACAAAAAACAAAAACCTCTTACCTCCTCTCCCACTTGTCTGAGATAATTTTTTCCTTTTATATAGATTGCTTAGATATGATTCATTCTTTCCTGAAATACCTTTGATTCAAGGAGGTGTACAGGTGCTTTTTACATTCAATTCTAATTGTTGAATTTAGTCAGAAAATTCTCATGTTTAATGCACTACAGCCAAGTGGAGTCATTTCAGCCCCACCCCTAAAAAAGAAAAGAACATCAATGAAATATTTTTCCCACTTAATAGTTTTTTATTTTTTCCAATTACATGTAAAGATAGTTTTCAACATTCATTTTTTTTAATTTTTATTTTATTTGCATAACATATGTGTGGGTAATTCTTCAACAATAACCCTTACATAGCTTTCCGTTACAAATTTTTCCCCCAACTCCCCACCCCTCCCCTAGATGGCAGGATATCCACTACATGTTAATTATCAACATTCATTTTTTATAAGATTTTCTGTTCCATATTTTTCTCTCTTCCTTCTCTTTCTTTTTTCCAAGATAGCAAGCAATATGATATGCTATACATATTTCCAAATTAGTTAGGTTGGAAAAGAAGAATCAGAACAAAAAGGTAAAACCACAAGAAAGAAAAGACAAAAAACAAAGTGAAAATAGTATGCTTTGATCTGTTCAGACTCCATAGTTCTTTCACTGGATGTGATAAACATTTTTCATTGTGAATCTTTTGGAATTGTCTTGGATCATTGTGTTGCTGAGAAGAGCTAAGTATATCATAGTTGATTATTGTATAATGTTTTGGTGTTACTGTATCCAATGTTTTTCTGGTTCTGTTCCTTTTTTTTTTATTAAAGCTTTTTATTTGCAAAATACATGTATGGGTAATTTTTCAACATTGACCCTTGCAAAGCTTTCTGTTACAAATTTTTCCCCCCTTGCCTCCACCCCACCCCTAGATGGCAGAAAGTCTACTACATGTTATGTTAAAATACTTGATAAATCGAATATATGTATACATATTTTTACAGTTATCTTACTGCACAAGAAAAATCAGACCTGCAAGAAAAAAAATCTGAGAAGGGAAGCATAATGCAAGCAAACATCAATAGAGAGCATGAAAATGTTATGTTGTAGTCCACATTCATATCCCTCTCTCTGGGTGTATATGGCTTTCTTCATCACTGAACAATTGGAAGTGGTCTGAAACATTTCATTGTTGAAGAGAGGCACATCCTTCAGAATTGATCATCATATAGTGTTGTTGTTGTCATGTATAATGATCTCCTGGTTCTGCTCCTTTCATTCAGCATTAATCCATGTAAATCTTTCCAGGTTTTTCAGAAATCTACCTGCTCATCATTTATTAAAGCACAATAATATTACATTACATTTCACGTACAACACCTTGTTCACCCATTTCCCAACTGATGGGCATCCCCTCAATTTCCAATTTTTTGCCACCATTTTCCTTTTATGTAATATTAGCCAATCTGTTAGGTATGAGATACCTTAGAGTTGTTTAATTTGCATTTCTCTGATCAATAAAGTCTTAGAGCATTTTAAAATATAACTGTAGATAGTTTTAATTTCCTCATCTGAAAACTGCTTATTCATATCTTTTGATCATTTATTAATGGTGAACAATGAAAAATATTTTTAAAGTGGGAGGGTTTAGAAGGATACAGAGAAGCAGAACAGTTTTGTTACTATTGTGTTATTATATATTAAACCAAATAGTTTTTAGCAGAAATTCATAGCTTCATACAGTCCACTTTTCTTCTCTTTGTATATATTGAAATGTGCATGTTTGTTAATGTTTAAATTCATAATAAAAAAAATCAGTGCTAGTAGCTACTCTGATAGCTTGTAGCAATATGAGTAAGTGAAAAAGGATCTCAAGAAACAAGTAGAAAAAGCAATTGGACAAGAAGGAGGATTTTCACATACAGCAGAAATATTGGTTGGAGTTAGCACAATTTTAAAGGCAACAATTTATTTTTCAAGCTTTCTCAACAAAGGGAATATAGCAAAAGCTAATTTTTTATAGTTGACTATCTTTGTAGTCACACATTTGAGAAATATAGAGAATAAAAGGATCCTGTTCTTTACTGTTATTTGCAAAATTTGGTTTGGTCTTTCTCTCATATACACAGTACATACATATGATACTTATACCTATATAAATGCATACAGAGGATGTCTTAAAAGTTTTAGGGCAGTTTAAAACTATTAATACCTTAAAACTAAGACTTTTGGGATATCTTATATGCATATCATCTATGTTCTTCCCCCTAATGTTATTTCCCCAGGCTACTCTCCTAGGCCCTCTTCCCTTCCTTACTACTCTTCTCTGTGTGATCCTATAAATTTCTCTGGGTTATCATCTGTATACATATGCTTCCCAAATCTGTATATCCAGTTGCAATCTTTCTCCTGAATTTCATGTCTACATTACCAATTGCCTGGTAAACACTTTCATCAGATTATCCTTTAAGCATTTCAAACTTAGTTTGTTGAAAAACAAACTTGTGTTTTCCCTTCAAATTTCAAATTTCCTCATTTCTATTTGGAGAATCACCATTCTTCCAGTCACCCAAGTTTGTAGTCTTTGAGTTATCCTTTGAAAGAGCCTTTTCCCCTCACCCCATATTCAGTGAAGTTTAAAAAGATGATTCTATCTTCACATTTTTAACTTGTTCCTTTTGATCTATTTATATGAACACTTATAATTTAGGCCTTGCCTACCTCTCACCTAGACTGCTACAAAAGCCTAATTATACTCAGTCTTTACTTTTAATTTCTTCCTTTTCAGAAGTAGGAAGGGAAAGGGGAAAGAAAATTGAGAGGCTAATAGAAAGGAGAACAGAAGTAGAAAGGGAAAGGTATAAGAAAGGAGGAAGGGGTTGTGAAAGGGAAGGAAAGATTAAGGGAGGGTGGTGGTCAGAAACAAAACATTGGTGAGAAGGGAAAGGAGGGAAAAGGAAAAAAATATAACTTGGGGAAAATAAGATGGCGGGAAATACAGAATTAGTAATTTTAACTGTGAATGTGAATAGGTTGAACTCTCCCATAAAACAGAAGTAGATAGCAGACTGGATTAAAAGCCAGAATTCTACAATATGTTGTATACAAGAAACACATTTAAAGCAGAGTGCTACAGAGTAAAAGTAAAAGGCTGGAGCAGAATCTATTATGATTCAGCTGAAGTTTAAAAAAACAGGGGTAATAATTTCTTCTCTTTTTAATCCATCCTCCACACAGCTGCCAAAATAATCTTCCCAAAGTGTAGGTCTGACCAGGAGGATACCTCTTTGCTTGAAGAAGCTTTGTTCTCTCTCACTTCTAAAATAAAATACAGACTTAGCTTGTCATTTGAAGCCCTTCACAATCTGCCGTCAGCTTATCTTTTAAAACTTGCTTCATACTATTTACTTTCACATTTTCTATATCGCACAAGCTGCTTCACTTGTGGTTCCCTGACTTTGATATTCCATTGTTTCCTAGGGGGTTCTGGTTATGTTTTTCAAAGCCTTGAGGGACTGAATGGAGATTGGAGGAGGAAACAGTAACAGAGGAATCAAGTTTACTGAAAAGTATAAGCCAAAGAATAGACCTGAACTTAATTTGGCTTCTATTACCTACTCCCATGTTTATAGTCACTCAGTTTCCCAACCTCAGGAATAACTTTGACTTTTCCCTCTCTTTTATTCCTTATGTCCAACTGGTTGCCAAATCTTATCTGATTATTCCTCCCATCCTATGTCTTGTGTACATCCTCTTTTATCCAATCACATACCCTCAATCCTAATTCATATTCTCATTATTTATCATTTGGACTGTTGCAGGTACCTCCTAATTAACATTTCTACATCAGTCTCTTCTTTTTTTAATCTCTTAATACATCTTTCACACAGTTGCCAAATTAATAGACCTAAAACACAATGCCTACATCTTCAGTGGACCCCGACCTTTGGGATAAGATACAAACTCCTCAGTCTGACATTTAATATAGCTTCCATGTACCTTTTAAGTTTTATTCCTTATCATTTCCTTTTTTGACCTCTTTATTCTAGACAAATTGGCCTTTTACCTGTTATATAATATACAAGATTCCAACTTTTCCCTCTTTACTTCTGATCATGATGTCTGGAATATATTCTCTTATTACTGCCTTGAGAAGCCCTAGATTCCTTCAAAATTCAGGTATTACCTTTTATACTAGGGCTTTCCTGATTGCCCAATGATTAATGTTCTTTCTTTCATGAAATTACTTTGAATTTATTTAGCTGAATATGTATTATAACCTCTCTGTAAGCTTTTTGTGGGCTGGGATTGTTTTAGGTTTGGCTTTTTGTTTGTTTTTGATGTTGCTAGGACTTAGCATAGTGCCTTTGATATATGATAGTAGATGTTTTAAGAAATTTTTAAGTAGAGAAATCTCAGGATATATTTGTCAAATAAATATCTTCCTAAATATACAATTAATATTTTTACATTAAAATGTTGCAGGCTTTTTAAGAAAATCTGTAATCCAACTCTTCTATTCTAATTTAACTTCCTTTAAAAATAAACATGTTAGTAAGCTCCACAGGGAATTCTACCTCACAGGGCATAGACAGATTCTATGATTATGAAGGCAATACTGTTTTACAAAAATATCACATTTTTTAACTGGCTGACCTATAAAGTTTCAATAACTGAAAGTAGTCCAAGCCAAATTTTATCAGTTATAGCTCTGGTTGAATCATCTTAAAGACAGACTTTAAATGATAATCTTAACACTAGCTTAAGAGCAGGATATAAAGAAGCTAGAATTGTGAACTTGAAAAAAATCTATGAACTCAACTGGCTACAATGATTAAAGGCAGTGATGTATAAAATTAAAGTGACCGTTGCCTAATTCCCTACAAGGGCCATTTAGTCCTGGTATTGAATACAAAATACTCAGCCTCCTAAACAGCACAAAATAAAGTTTCTTCCATTCTTGTTGAGATGATTTAGGGATTTCCTAGATTGTTTTCTCAGATGAAAAAAAGATAGACTGGAGAGAGTGAAATTAGATAAGGGGCAATCTCAGTAATAGGATCCTTAACTGGAAAGCATCGTGGAAGAAAATCGCACAAAGGAACAGGATGCTTAGTGTTGGAGTTTGGCAAGAATATCATTGAAGTGAGCTCTGCCAACGATACAAGATTGCCTACTGGATGTGAACTCAAAGGAAAATAGGCAAAGGTTGAAAGAATGGACTAAATGCTTTAAAGGCAGGTGGTAATGCTGTGGATAGAGCATTAAGCCTCTCGGCACTGTGCCAAATGCTCAGAGTACAAGTGAAAAAGAGAAGACAATTCAAAGCCCCAGGGAACTTATATCCTGACAAGAAAAAAGCAGCACATATAGAAGAGTGATGGCAAGGAAGGAGCATTTTGTTTTGGGAAGTTATGGGTTGGTTAATGGAATTATGGGGGAATAGATAGACATCTTTTCTAGGGGCAATGAAAGTTGAATGGATTTGGTTTAAGAACTGGCAGGAGTGATTGACAGATGGCTGAGAATTAAAGTGAAACATGGTTGGGAACTAGCCCAGATAGAAGTACATAACAAGCAATTACCAATAATCATAGTAAGATTCCTTCTCCTGAGCATGGTTGAAGAATAGAGAATAGAGGAATGGAAGTGAGCTCAGAGAAAGATGGCCAGGAAGGGAAGGAAAGGAAAGGATGGCTGAGGCCATACCTAGATGTAAGGGAATCAGGACTAGACCTCTGGAGAAAAACTGTAGCTAGATATATAGATTCAGATGTATATTGAAGTCATGTAATTGAATGAATGAGAAATATATTTGTAGAAAGATCTGACTAATTAATCCCAGTGGCCTCAGGGGAAAAAAAAGTTCTGAATGTTGTTAACTTGGACTTTTTATAGGAAGCAGAACCAACCCACTATGAAAAATCACAAGAATTTATGATAAATTAGTTAGAAGTATCTTGGATAATTAGAATTTTTTCTTTTTTAATTTAGTATTTTATTTTTTCTTCCAGTTAAGTATAAAAACAATCTTAAACATTAAATTTTATAACATAGTTCCATATTCTTTCCCTTCCTCCCTGTTCCCTCCATTGAGAAAACAAGTAATTAGATGTTATATATGAACAGTAATGCAAAATATTTCCAAGAAATATAAAAGAAAAATAAAGTAAGTAAAAAAGGTATGTTTCAATGTGTATTGAGATACAATCAGTTCTTTCTCTGGATGTGAATAGCATGTTTTATCGTAAGTCCTTTTGAGTTGTCTTGGCATTGTATTGTTGAGAATAGCAAACTCATACATGAACTGATGCTAAGTGAAATGAGCAGAACCAGGAGATCATTATACATGGCAACAGCAAAATTATATCATCATCATTTTTGATGGGCATGGCTTTTGTCAACAGTGAGGTGATTTAGACCAGTTCTAATGGTCTTGTGATAGAGAGAGCCATCTGCATCCAGAGAGAGGACAGTGGGAACTGAATGTGTATCACAATATAGTATTTTCACTCTTTTTGTTGTTGTTTGCATTTTGTTTTCTTTCTCATTTTTTTCTCTTTTTGATCTGATTTTTCTCATACAGCATGATATTTGTGGAAATATATAAAGAGGAATTTCACATGTTTAACTTATATTGTATCACTTGCCGACTGGGGGAAGGGGGGAAGGGGAAGAGAGAGAAAAAAGTAGAACACAGTGTTTTGTAGGGATGAATGTCGAAAATCATCCATGTATATATTTTGAAAATAAAAAGGTTTAATTTAAAAAATAAAATAAAAAAGTAATAAATTAAAAACAGAGAATAGCAAAGTCGTTCACAGCTGATCATCTTATAATATTGCTATTATTTTGTATACCATATATTTTACTTTGCATGAGCTCATGCAAGTCTTTCCCCATTTTTCTGAAACCATCCTGCTCATCACTTTTTATAGTACAGTGGTATTCCATCACATAATCACAGTTTGTTCAGCCATTCCCCAATTGATGGACATCCCTTCAATTTCCAGTTCTTTGCCCCCAGGAAAAAAAAACTTATAAATATTTTTGTACATCTTTGTCCTTTTCCTTTTTGGGAAAAATCTCTTTTGGGATTCAGACCTAGTAGTAGTTTAGTTAGGTCAAAGGATATGCATGGTTTTATAGCCCTTTGGGAATGGTTCCAAATTGCTCTTCAGAGTGGTTGAATTAGTTCACAACTCCAACGGTGCATTAATGTCTCATTTCTCCCACATCCCTCCAACATTTGTTATTTTCCTTTTATATTCTATTAGTCAATCTAATAGATATGTGATAGTACTTCAGAATTGTTTGAATTTGCATTTCTTCAATCAGTAGTGAGTTAGAGCATTTTTCCATATGACTCTAGATAGTTATGATTACTTCATCTGAAAACTGTTCCTATTTTTTGATCATTTATCCAATTGGGGACTGGCTCTTATTTTTATAAATTTGACTCAATTCTCTATATGTTTGAGAAATGAGGCCTTTATCAGAGAAATTTGCCACAAATTTTTCCCCACAATTACTCTTAGTAACTGTATCCCTTCTCCTTTTATTCTTTTGTTTCTTTCCTTTTAGCCTTTCCCTCCTCAAAAATGTTTTGTGTCTGACTACTTCTCCCCCATTCTGTCCTCCCTCCCATTATTCTCCCCCTTCTCTTATGCTCTTTCCTTGCTACTTTCCTGTAGGATAAGATAAATTTCTATGCCTGATTGAATGTATATGTTATATCCTCTTTGAGCCAATTCTGAAGAGATTCAGATTCGCTCACTCCCTGTCTACTTTCCCTCTTACCCTGCACTGTAAAAACTTTTACTCGTCTCTTTTGTGGCAGATAATTTATGCCATTCCACCTTTCCTTTTCCCTTTCTTCTAATACATTCTTCTCTCACCCCTTAATTTTTTTTAGATAGTACCTATGCCCTCTGTCTAGTTATACTCCTTCAAACTTTCCTAATAATGAGAAAGTTCTTCTAAATTACAAATATCATCTTCCCACATAGGAATGTAAAAAGTTTAACCATATTAAATCCCTTATGATTTCCCTTTCCTGTTTACTTTTTTATGCTTCTCTAGAGTCTTGTATTTGGAAATCAAATTTAGCTCTGGTCTTTTCATCAAGAATGCTTGAAAAGCCTTTATTATTCATTTTTTCCTCTGAGGCCTTACACTCACTTTTGCTAGTTAGGTGATTCTTGGTCGTAATCCTAGCTCCTTTGTCCCTATCAATATCATATTCCAAATTCTTAAATCCTTTAATATAGATGCTGCTAAATCTTGTGTTATTCTAACTCTGACCCTACCATATTTGAATTGTTTCTTCTGACTACTTGCAATATTTTCTCATTCATTGTGTATAGCTCTGGAGTTTGACTATAATATTCCTAGAAATTTTCATTTTGAGATCTTTTTGGGGAGGTCATTGGTGGATTCTTTTAATTTGTCTTACTTTTTGGTTCTAGAATATCAGGGCAGTTTTCATCGACAATATCTTCAAAAAAGATGTCTAGGTTGTTTTTTTGTTTTTTTTTTAAATCATGGCTTTTAGATAGTCCAATAATTTTTAAATTATTACAGGTCAGTTGTTTTTTCAATAAGATTTCACATTGTCTTCTATTTTCTCATTCTTTTGATTTTGTTTGTTTCTCGGTTTCTAATAAAGTCGTTACCTTCCATTTGCTCAATTCTGATTTCTAAGGAATTATTATTTTTTTTTCAGTGAGATTTTGTACCTCCTTTTCCATTTGGCCAATTTTACTGTTAAAGGAGTTATTTTCTTCAGTGGATTTTTTTTTTCCATTTGGCCAGTTCTACTTTTTAAGGCATTCTTCTCCTCATTGGCTTTTTGTTCTTCCTTTGCCATTTGGTATAATCTGTTTTTTTTTTTTTTTTTTTTTTTTTTTTTAAGGTATTCTTTTCTTCATTATTTTTTGGTCTCCTTTATCAAGCTTTTGACTTGTCTTTCATAATTTTCTTACATCACTCTCATTTCTCTTTCCAATTTTTCTTTTACTTTTCTTGCTTCATTTTCAAAATTCTTTTTGAGCTCTTTCATGGCCTGAGACCAACTCATATTTTTCTTGAAGGCTTTCAATGTAGGAGCTTTGACTTTATCTTCTGATTATGTATTTTGATCTTTCTTCTCACCATAGTAGCTTTCTATGATCAGAAGCTTTTTCTATTGTTTGCTTACTTTCTCAACCTAATACTTGAATTTTAACTCTTTATTAGTAGACTCTACTTCCAGGGTAGAGAGTAAACTGTCTCAAACTTCAGGGGGTTTGCACAACTGTTTTCAGAAATATTTCTAAGGATCTGTAAGTTTTCAGTTCTTCCAAAGTGGTATGATCTAAGAAGAGGTATCTTCTTTTCTGGCCTGGAACTGTTAAGAGTATCCCACTGAGGCTTTAAGCTCTGGGGTACAAGTGCTCCTCCTACCCCTGGGACTGCCACCCAACACTGTGAACCTGATCTGAGTATGGACAAAACAATAGAGTCCTTCCTCAGTGTTAGCAAAGAGACCCCGTAAACTCCTTTTGAAGTGGGCTGAAAGCTCCTGAAGCCTTTATTGCTGATTCAGTGGCTCCCAAGGCCTACTTATAGTTTGCTGGGGCTAGGGCATATTGGCACAGCCTGTCCTGAATTGTGCTCCACACCAATGCAACAGACCTTTCCTGGCCACTCCCCAAGTTGTCCTTGATGGGAAAATTGCTTCATACTTTCTTCCTGAGGCTTCTGCTGTTCTAGAATTTGTTTTGAATTATTATTTATAGGCATTTGGAGAGGTTTGGGGGAGAATTAGGTAATTCCCTGACTTTACTTCACTATCTTGGTTCCACTAACTTGAATTTGTTTTTGATAAAATGCAGAGCCAAAAGTGTGCTAGATTTTTGCTATCCTTAATTTTACTAAGAAGTGCAGTTTCAAAACACAGATAACATTTGTATATAGGATCTTCTGGGAATTTGTTTTCTGTAACATTTTCCTGTCATCTACCTGTCTATTCATTAATATATCACTATATTCATTATTATATATCTAGATATTCCCATCCTCTCCCACCCAGGCTTTTCTTATGATCAAATAACAAAACAAAGGGAGGTGAGGAATCAAGTGTAATGGTAATGATAATAACAACTAACATTTATATAATACTTTCCATTTTGTAGAGCCTTTTACATATATTCTATCATTTGATTCTTAACTTTGTGAAGTAGGTGCTATTATCTCCATTTTACAGGTGAAGAAATTGAGAGTGAGAGAAGTTAAAAGACTTGTCAAGGATCACACAGCCAGGGATTTGACCTGAGTTTTTCTGTCTCCATCTTTAGTGCTGTCCCGATTATTACTATTTGTATTAAAGGGAATGGATGAAATGTGAACCAGCCTGAAAACTTGCAAGGGTTTGTTATTGAGTTAGAGAATATTTCCCCTGGTGTTGAGAAGCAGTGTGTTCTAGTGGAAGGATCAGTGTGAGAACATCTGTTTCCAGTTTTAGCTTTACTATTACTTGACTTTCTAACCTTCAATTTCCTTACTTGTAAAATGGGGCTGCTTTACAGGATTGTTTTAAATTGTTACCAAATGGATAATGATCCTGACATCACTTTGTATCTATAAAGCACCACAGAAATGTCAGCTCTTAACTGCTGTTACCACTTCTGCCACTCCAAAATCAGTGATAGCAGATTATCACTTAGTTCATTATTTTCAAAATGTGCTCATTTTGTTATTTCTTCTTTGCAGCTGATTTTTGCCTTTTGATTGAAAATGACCCCAGTTTAATTATTGTCTCCAAAGCTGACTCAATCTGTTTGGTGCATCTGTGTTTTGTCTTTGTGGTGCTGTATATGCTGACCATGATTTAAAAAAAAAAGAATTATGAAAAAAAAATTATCTACTGTTAGACTCTGAAAAGTATAAAAACTAAATCAAAACATTAAACTTTTTTAACCCAAGCCAACCAGTCATGACTTTTTTTTTTTTTTTTTAAATTCCAAGATCTCAGCTGTCTAGAATGAGAATTTGTCAGGCTTGTTTTGACTTTAAATAATAGAATAAACTTCTGACATGATTTTTTTTTTCTTTGTGTGATAGATATCCCGGAAGAAGAAGCCCGATACTGGACCTACAAACTAGAACAAATTAATGCCCTGGGGACTGACAGTGAGGTAGGGGCTGTCATTTCTGCAGTACCAAGAGGGATTGGAACACTTCTGGAAGGCCTACATAATGCAGCTAGGAGTCCTGGTGTTTGACCAGAAAGTAACTGAAGACTTGAGGACAGCTTGGTCTTTTGGTGGCCTGAATGTTTCTGAACAGTAGGGAAAACCAGAATGTTATGAGTGTATGTTCTTAAATGGTGGCATGGATCAAAGCTGCGGAGGCCATTAAGAGAAAAGGGCTGACCCAGAAGATTTAGAAATTATACAGGGTAAGGAAAAGTATGGCTCCATGTCCGTCAGAGGAAAGTAGTGTGGAGAATGAGAGGACTGTCCAGTTATAAGGGCTGGGGGACGTGCAGAAAAGGGGATATAATGAAGATGGAAAGCACTCTTCCTAGTTGACAGAAAAGGGAAATATGGAGTAGAATGTTTCTGCTATTTTTATGCAGATATTAAATGGAGTTATTAAATGCTTACCATGTGCTAGGCATTTTGGTAAATGTTATAGATACAAAGAAAAAGTGAAAGCAGCTAATTTTCATTCTAATGGGGAAGACAACATATATGTATGCAGTTATATACATGATATATTCATAGTAGGTAAAAGTAACTTTAGAGGCAGTAGTAATTAAGCACCCTGGAAAGGCATCCTGCAGAAGATAGTGCTTGGGCTGAATGTTGAAGGAGAGATTATAATGAGTTGAAGGCAAGCTTGAGAATGTTATAGGCATGGAGTGAAAGTGCAAAGACACAGAGGTGGAAGGTGAACTCATGTGTGATGAATAGCAAGTATGGCTGACTTCTGTAGTGCATGGAGCAGAGTAATGTGTTAAGACTACAAAGACAGAATAGGATCAGGTCGTGAACACATTTAAAAGCTGAGCAAAGGACTATATATTTAATCCTGGAAGTCATAAGGAACCACTGGTGCTTATTGAATGTCAAGGTAACATAAACAGATCTGTGCTTTAAGAAAATTTAATATTATTATTATTTCCTGGCAGAGCAGGAAGTACTGAACATATGTCTCAGGTAGGGTGTGGCAGAGGAGAACCTCCCCTGGAGGGATTATTGACATGTTATCCAACCCAATAAACATTTATTAATTTGCCATGACTAAGGCTGGACAAACCAGGACTATTTTAAACCTTAGGGCATTATGCCAGGCCCATATACTACTCAAAGTGGTATCATTAGTTTTGTCTTCAGGGTCTTTTCATGGTTGAGCTAAAATAGTTTTTCCAGTACTTTCTTATAGTGTGATTTTAAAATGTGGCTGGACTGTGACCATTGCTTTCTGAAAGAAAGAAGGAATAACCTTCCCTTTTACAGAAATATGGGCCTAAAGATTGAGCATAGTATAATCTGATCTTAACCTATTTCTCTCACCATATTTCTCTTCCTCATTTCCAGCTATGCTGGTCACCTCTCTATATCCTGATAATCCTTTTTTCCTCCTGATATCCTCTCTTGGTCCCTTCTGTTTCTTCAGACCATACTCATTCTTCAAGGTTTCAGCTCAACCCCTTTCTCATGAAACTTTTCTTGATCTTGCTTGCTTTCAGGGTTTGTTTGTTTTTCTTCCTTTCCCTGGCACTCTTAGTTTTTGTCTGTAATAATTTGACAACTAAATGTGAATTGCTTTGTGATATCTGTTTTTTGTTCTGGCTTCTTAGTTGGTTCTTGGACTGAACTACTTTTAAAAATTGGTTTTACCTTTCCACTGAGATCTTTCCACTGAGGTCCCTGCTAGCATGGACCTTCTCTTAAATTCTTCTGGAGAAGAGTCTTTAGCACAGGACTCAGTGAAGGCTTATGGAATGACTGTTAGATGATAAGAGGCTGTTGGATTAATTCCTCAGCACTGACTGCTTGGTTAATGTCCAGTTGTTTATACTTAAAAGACATCTGATCTCAGCCTGGTTCATAAATAGCCTCTAGCTGGACACCTGGTGAATCATACAAGGTAAAATGGATGGTCACTTGTTCTAGCCATTTTGTACCTCCAGGAGGAGTCTTACAGTGTCCCTAGGAGCCCCTCTGTTTAGTGAGAAACTGTGCCGTATACACAGAAGTGCTGCTTCATTTAGAGGCCTCAAGGGGAGGACCTTGTCACCAGAACTAGGAAATCTGCTTTTTTCTGCTATGTATACACCTTGCAGAGTGACTAGGGAAAGAGGTGGTAAGACATGGAAAGAGATTGTGAAGGGAACATTCTGCTCTCCTGCCCTCTTTGGCTCAGTCTTTCCTGCTGCCTGAGGGTTCTGAAAGCCTTTGTTTACAGAAGAGGCTAAACATTTCACCTGGGCTGTTTCACTGGGAATGTGTCACACAGGCAGGGAGGAAACCTGACAGTCTGTTCTTTGCGTGATATGATGTTCTCCCTAAGACGGGAAGGAGAACATTTCATGGAACATTCTGTTTCAATTCAGTGCTGGACTGTGCCTTAAGTGAATACTTAATTAACCTTTTAACAAGTAACTGTGATTTCTTTTTACCTATCACTTGTTGGGTCTGTTATGTGATTTTTTTTTTTTTTTTCCTGATTCTAGTATTCTTTCCAAGAAGAAAGCAAGAAGTTATTGCCCGTTGCTGCCACCCAGTGTTGTAAGTGAGAAATTTTGTTTTCTCTTAAATCCTACTTTTGCATTCACTTCCCTTGAATCTCTGAAATGAACACTTATATTTGTTGGGAGGGATTGAAGTAGTGGACCCAGTAGAAATTTCAGTTTGCATACTTGTACCCTCCTGTTGGCATTGGTATCTCTGGGAGGACAGATTATTAGCCAGAGGATAAAAACCCTTCAGGAACAATTGCACCCTTTTGAGCCTATAACTAAGGGAAAAAACTGACCTTTGAAAACTTTGTTAAGCTAGAGGTCAAGCCAAAGCTGCTATCAGGCCCACTGTTCTTTCTCCTGCTCTGCTCACTTCCATTGAAGAGCTGTGTAATAGCCCAAATTAAAGGTTATTTTTTGGTGAGTTTCTTGATTTTGTTGGCTCAGAGAGGGGAGTAGCTAAGTCACATTCAAAGCATATTCTCTATTGGATGGTGATATAATTATAAGTAGACTTGTTTGGAGACTTGTAAATGGTAATGTTTTTGTGGTCATAATAATGATATGGGTGGTGGTATAGTGTTGGATGGATGATCTTTGGCCATGGTGAATTTTTGGCATATGCAGTATTTAGGCAGTCCTATTGTTTCTTTGAATGGGTGGAGGAAGCTTAGTCTCCTTTATCCCTTCATTGAACTCTTTCCTAGGAAGAATTTTGTATTATTCTTTAGTAAGGACTTACAATATCAGATTGAAAGGGAGCTTAGATATCATTTAGTCCTGTGACCATGGAATATGTCTTAGGCTGTCAGTCTTTTTCACCATTTCTTTGCTAGGAGGGAATGCTTTATAGAATGGGAGTGGTAATGGGAAATAGCTGTTAAAAAAACCAAACCAAACCAAACCAAAGACATCAATAAACCAATAAAAAAGAGTCATTTGGTTCAACCCACTACTGATTAGGATTTCCTTCCATATAAAAGTCAATTCATTTCTTCTAGCATATGGTAAAGGCCAGTTGTAATGTACCAGGTATGAAGTATGCAAAGACAATATTAATAATATCTGGCATTTTTGTAGTGCTTAAAGCTTTGTTACACACTTTACAAACAAATATTATCTCACTTTATTCTTATGACAACTCTGTAAGGTATTTATTATACCCATTTTGCAGACAAGGGAGACAGGTTAAGTGACTTGTCCATAATCACCCAGTTAGTCTAATTTAAAGTTAGGTGATCTTGTCTCCAAATTCAGTGTTCTGTTCACTGAGCCACCTATGTATTATCTCATGTCTCAATACTCCCTGTTTTTGAGATTTACATTCTCTTGAGGGAAAACGGCAGATACATAGGAAACTGAACACAAAATGTATATAAAGTAATAGACAATTGGGAGCAGGTCTAATGTGAAGGGCAATTTGCTAACAATAGGGCATAATGGAAAGATAATGGGATAGGTACATAGGAAGGCTAGCATTGGTTGATGTGAAGAAATGGGAAGTAACACTAAGGAAGAAAACCCAGTGATCTTCCCATTACACTTTGGAGTATCTTGATATAAAGCAATGGAAGGAAATGGGGAAAAAATGGGTTATTATCTTTGGATAATATGTTGCCTTTATTTCCCCCAATATCCTCCACCCCATCCTAGAAAGCCATCTCTTAGAATAAAGAATTTTTTTTTAAAAAGGGAAAAAAGTTCAACAAAAGAAACCAAAATATTGGGGGGAAATGTCTCAAATTATATACAGTGTTTTATGTTTCTTGTCTCCCATCTCTGTAAAAAACTGAGGGAAGGAAACCATATTTTTTTCTCTGGCATCATTTGGCTATTATAATTCTGCAGCATTTGGTTTTAAATTGCTATTCGTTGTTCTTTCCATTTACATGATTATAGTCATTGTATATATTATTTTCATTTCATTTTCATAATTTCACATGAGTGGAATGTAATTTAATAGAAATATTGTAAAGACCTTGGATTCAAGGAACCAATCACAAGGGACAATATAGAGTAGGGGCTGGTTTTTACTAGGTACTTTGGCAAGTTTAGTTTGAGTCAGTATCCTATCAGATACCCAAATAGCAAATATAATCTTTGACTTTTAGTAAGAGAGACATAATATCCACACCGATATATATAAATCTCTCCATACTTTTTGCTTGTTGGATCACACCAGGAGTTCTGTGTTCAATAATAGTATCCAGTTTGAGATACCACAATAATAATTTTTTCATTTTTCTCTTCTTTTTATTTAAAAAAATGCCTTTATTATTTATTTTTAACATTCTTTTTTTAAATGTTTCATTCTGAATTCTCTTCCTCCCTCTTGCTCCTCCTCCACCCATTGAGAAGGCAAGCAATGAGATATGTCACACATGTGAAATCATGCAAAATATATTTCCATAGTTTTGCCCTCCAAAAAAAGCCCAAGAAAAACAAAGTGAAAAAATTATGCTTTAATCTACATCCAGACTCTATCAATTCTTTCTCTCTAAGTGGATAGCATTTTTCATCATGAGTCCTTTAAAATTGTCTTGGCTCATTGTAGTGCTTGAGAATAATTAAGTCGTTCATAGTTGATCATCATATAGTAATATGTTACTGTGTACTGTGTTCTCCTGGTTCTGCTCACTTCACTTCATATCAGTTCATATAAGTCTTTACAGGTTTTTCTGAAAACAGTATGCAACTCTGAGGTACCAACTCATACCTTTCAGATTGGCTCAGATGATAGGAAAAGATAATAATAAATGTTGGAGGGGATGTGGGAAAATTGGGACACTGATACATTGTTGATGGAACTGTGAACAGATCCAACCATTCTGGAGAGCAATCTGGAACTATGCCCAAAGGACTATAAAACTGTGTATACCCTTGGACCCAGCAGTGCCATTACTGGGTCTGTATTGCAAGGAAATCATAAAGGTAGGAAAAGGACCCACATGTACAAAAAAGTTTGTAGCAGCTTTTTGTGGTAGTAAAGAATTGGAAAATGAGTAGATGCCCATCAATTGGAAAATGGCTGAACAATTTGTGGAATGTGAAGGTAATGGAATATTATTGTTCTATAAAAATGATAAGCAAGCAGATTTTAGAAAGGCCTGGAAAGATTTACATGAACTGATGCTGAGTGAAACAAGCAGAAACAGGAATACATTGTACATAATAACATCAAGAATGTGTAATGATCAACTATGAAAGGCTTGGTTCTTCTCAGTGGTTCAAAGCAATCCCCATAGACTTTGGACAGAAAATGCCATCTACATCCAGAAAACAAACAAACAAACTAAGGAGACTGGATGTCAATCAACATATACTATATTCACACCTTTATTCTACTTTTTTCTCTCTCCCATGATTTTTCCCTTTTGCTCTGATTTTTCTCTCTCAACAGGATTCATAAAATGATGTGTGTTAAAAATAAAGAAAAAAGAAAAAAAAAAAAGAAGACAGCCTACTCAACATTTTCTTATAGAACAATAATAATCACATGCCACAGATTGTTCAGCCATTTCCTAACTGATGGGTATACTCTCAGTTTTCAATTCTTAGCCACTACAAATAATACCTTCTCCACCCCTTTTAAAAATCTCTTTGGATTATAGACTTTGTAGTAGATAAGGTTATGTACAGTTTTATTGCTCTTTGGCCATAGTCCAAATTGCTCTCCATAATAGTTGGATCAGTTTACAATTCCATCAGCAGTGCATTAGTGTCTCAATTCTCCCACATTCCCTTCAACATTTATTATTTTCCTTCTCTGTTGTATTGGCCAATCTGAGAGGTGTGAGGTGGCATCTCAGAGTTGTTTTAATTTGAATTTCCGTAATCAGTGATGATTTAGAACAAGGCTTCTTAAACTTTTTTCACTCACAACCCCTTTTTTGTATGAGAAATTTTTATGTTTCCCTGATTATATAATAGATATATTAAATAAAATACAAATCAAACATTCACTTACAATAAATCATAATTTTGCAACCCCAGATTCAGTTATGAGACACCCCCCCCCATGGGGTCATGACCCAGAGTTTCAAAAGCTGGGATTTAGAATATTTTTTCATATGATTAGAGATAACTTGGTTTCTCCTTCTGAAAACTACCTATTCATAGTCTTTGACCATTTATCAGTAGAATAGCTCTTTATTTTTATAAATTTTATTCCACTTCCTATGTATTTGAGAAAGGAGGTACCATATTTAAAGGACAGTGATGGACTTACCTGTGTCTAGGAGCAAGACATAGATAGAAAAAGGTTAGAAAAGTATCTGAAAATGGTGCCATAATATTAATGTTTGGGGTTTTTTTTGAATTTTTGAAATTTGATTCTCTTTTGTAGAATGTTCTAGTTAAAGGAAAAGGGGAACATTTAAACTGAAAAAGACAGGACAAGACTTGGGGGCTGTGGTCAGAGAATATAATGGTAATTTTTCAAATATTTCAAAGGTTGTGATCTCAAAGAAAAAACAGACTTATTTTCTCAAAGGCAGAAATAATAATTGGTAAAGGGACTTGTGATTTCTTTGGTATAGGAAATTCCTGGATGAGGAAACACTGTTTACCAATTCTCCTCTCAGCCTGTAGTCTTAGAGAGCTGTTGAGACTGAGAGGCTTTTTTTTTTTTTTAAATCGACTAATCTATATATTCAAGAAAACATTAATAGTCTAGGAAAATGTTATGTGTTATCAATTACCTTGATTTGAATGTCAGGAAAGATTTGAGTTATTGCCTATCTTGCATACCTGCTCAAGGAGAAAGGAAGGGATGAATTTTGCTAAGTGCCAACTTTTAAAATTTGAGTTAGCAGAATGGGGAGGAAGAGGAGGAGGAGTTGGAGAAGGATGGGGGCACAGTGCGACAAGGCTGAATGATTATTTTCCTAGGAGTCTTGTGCAGTAAAAGTGGAGAAACAAATACTTGATACTTTGTCTAGACCAAGAAATATGATCAGAGGAATCTTTTAGATTGACTTATAAGTGTATGAACTCTATTTGTGCTTCTCCTTGAGCTGATCTGCTGCTCAGCTGGGGTATTTTGCTGAGTAGAGAACTATGGTAATACTATCCTCCTCAGCTCAAAAAGATATCATCCATAGCCAGATGAGAGAATAACAATGTTCAGAGTTAATGAATTCAGAAATTTCTACCTTTTGATCCTCTTCCCAACTATTTTTCGGTTGTTGATATATTTCTTCCTTCAGTCCAGGGTCACATAGCCGGTATGTGTCATTAGGTGGGACTTGAACCTGGCTTTGAGGCCAACTCTCTATGCTGTGCTGTCTCTACATAGTAATTACAACAACAATAATAATATCTCACATTTCTAGAGTATTTTAACATTTGAAAAGCACCTTTTCCTATCAGTTGTGTGAAGGTAATAAAATATCTAGGAAGGTCAATGTGTAGGAGGTTCAGGAAGGCACAGTTGGCTTAGCTTAAACAAGAATTAAATAAATTCAAGCCAATGGAAGTTTTTCAGGAGACAAAAAACTGGTTGCCAGATCACAATCTGGAGCTGGGACACGGAGAAGTTAGAGAACCAGCCATTTTTTTCGATCCAGTCATGAAAAGAGAGTTGTTAAGTCCACAAGGGTGAGAGACAAACTTAAGAAGGGTAATTTTGATTAGCTGATCAAGATCAAGCACAAAGCAAACTTTGGGCAGGGAAATCTACAATTGAAAATTTGTTGTTGTTTAGCTTTCAATTGTCCCTGTTGTATAATTCTGTGGAAGGACTACTGCATAGCTCACTAAATTGATTCTTCCCTCATAATATGTCTCATATCAACCTCCTTTTTTATTTTTGGTGTTGTGATTCTAGTTCAGGACCATATCATTTCTGTACTACATTTGAACTATACTACAGTGGTCTTCCAATCCAAATCTCTGCTTCCAGTTGCTCCTACATCTAGGCCATCCTTTATGTCATCTTCAGTTTGATTCATCAAATAATTTATTGAGCATCTACTCTGTACATTGTACTAACTACTGATATGTTGCTTTGTTCAGAAAGTTTCAATGCCTCATTATTATTTGTAAAATAAGGTCCAAATTCCTTAGTTAGACATTCAATATCTTCTATCATGTAGATCCAATTTATCTTTCCAATCAGTCTCCTGCTAATCTCCTGCCCAGATCACTTTCTTGACTCAGACAAGCTTGCCCTTCCTAAATATGCTGTCTTTTTTTTCCTCAGTCTCTCCTCCTTCGTCATCTTCTTTTATGATTCCTATTTATCCTTCAAAGCTAAACTTGGATTAACCTATATGATGTATGTCTTTCCTGATTGCTTTAGCCAGCCTACATGGATAAATCTCTGACTTCCTCTGACTTATTATTAGTAGCACTAGTGTGGTACTTGCATATTTCCTTGTTTTCTTATTTATATATTTATTTATATATTATGTCCCAACTGGATTATAAACATCTTGAGGTCATCTACTATGACTTAGAATTTTTATGCCTTCTGCTATAATATCACTTGCATTGTTGATTGATAGAAATGAGAGCCATAACTTTATGTTGAGCAGGCAGAGGAAAAATGTTTTGTTAGCTTATTTCATGACTATTTATGTTCAGAGCAGTAATGAAAAATTGGTATAGATTGTAAAGAGATTCTTCAGCTCTTAGATCTCTTTTTGTATTATTTGGCTCAAGGTAATTTATTTTTAGGATTAGTTTTACTGAGGAAGTTAGAAATCTAAGTCTTTTTTTTTATTTTTGGTTCTCATTCCTCCTCTGTGACTTCTTCCTTGTGCTTCATCTTGCCCTCATATCATTGCCCCAAGAAAACCAACTCCTCTCTCTCCTTTTCTTTATAGTATCAAAAAGGCTTTAATCAAGGACCTCTCTGTACTTGGTGCTTTGATCATCAGTGAGGAAAACAAGTTAGATCTAGGAATTTGCAGTTTTTGAGCAGGCAGGCCTGATATAGTCAGACTTAAAAGGTTATATAGACAGTTAAATAAATTCTGAGTCAGAATCAAAATTAAATGATTTATATTATGTACAAATAGCTGCTAAGAACATTTTGGAGGATGAAGAAAGGAATCACAGGACTTGTACAATGAGACAAAATGGAATTAGAGAATTGGCTCTTTTCTAGTTCCATAGGGGAAGCATTCTTGGGGATGTTTTTTCTGAACTGCTTGAATGGAAGAAAAAAAAAAGGATAGGGGAGGGTTCAAAGATATGGGATTATTAGATAAAGCTGAGGTGATTGGGGGGGAAAGGATGTGTGCCACTAAGAAACTTTAGTATCCTTGGGAAGAAGTAAGGGTGTAGGTGGTAATTTATTTGGAGAATAATAATTCTACTTGAATGAATGACTAAAACAAGGTTTAGTGCTTACTAAGTACCACACAGTGGGCTAAATTCTGGGGATATAAATGCAAAAGACAGGTGAATCCTCCCTTCTAAAAAGGGAGACAGTTTTATTATTAATAATAAATAATGTTTGAGAATTATAAGGTTTGCTAAGAGCTTTACAGTTACTACATTTGTTCCATACAACAATCTCGGGATGTAAATGCTGTTATTATTCCCATCTTTGAGAAAATTGAAACTGACAAATTAAGTGAACTTGCCTGTGATCACACTGAAGTATCTGAGTTAGTTTATGAACTTGGGCCTTCTTGGTTTGAAGTCTATCTCTTGTGTTAACACTCCCATCTTCTGTGTTACATAGTCACCTCATAGGGTTTCTCATAGTGGCCCAGGAAAGGTGAGGTCACGGGGTTGAGGAGTGACGCCCAAGGATAAACAATTGGCACTCATCTCATAAATAGTGGTAGTTTTTATTTTTCTGCTTGATTCTGGATCATGTAGAAGTAATATGAGCTTGGTTTCGGGGCAGCTAGATGGCGCAGTTGGATAGAGCACCAGCCCTGAAGTCAGGAGAACCTGAGTTCAAATCTGGTCTCAGACACTTAACATTCCCTAGCTGTGTGACCCTGGCCAAGTCACTTAACCTCAATTGCCTCAGCAAAAAGTAAAAAAAAAATAAAAAATAAAAAAAAAATAAAAAAAATATGAGCTTGGTTTCTAGGGTGAGCCCTGTTCCCCTTGCTTGTCTCAGCTACTTCAAATAGATTGACTCTTTCCCGCCTCCACCCCTTCTTCAGCCAATGGTCAAATCTTAGATATGAGAAAGACATGCATGTATTCCTGAGGGTCTTGGATTCTGTTATGATTAGAGGTGTGGTAAGGTTTATTTTACTTTTATTTTTTTAAGTAGGACTGTTTTAGCAAAGGCACATTGTTAAACTTGTCAGCATCTGCCAAAGAGTCATGGGAATTCAGGGTTAGGACTGAGGCTAGAAAGTGCTGCAAATTTTTATTGTAATTTTGGCAAATAGATTTTGGCCCCATATTGGATCTTTAAGAATTTACAGCTCTAACTGGGGGAGATTGCTTTCATGAATTTTGTCAGCTCTCCAAATCTAGTACATTAGTTCTGCTGTGCATGGCTTGCAGAAGAAACAAGCACAGAGTGATTCTGAGAGGATTCCTTCTGAGCGGATGGGTTCTTTCCTGAGAACCAGGCAGGTGGTTGTTACTGCCTTTTCATCAACCAGACTGTGAAGCTTGCAGAGATGCCAGAGGGCTGACAAAAGTCTACTTTGTGCTCCTTCTTCAAAGCCTTGAGTTTTATTGTTTTTCCTGAACAATTTGTCAAATCAGATGTCACATTCCATCAGTTGGGTTAGTAGGTGATGTTGCACATTTCCTCAAATTGCTCCTGGCAGTGACGAGTTCCATCATAATCAGTGAGTCCGCATGCCCCTTTCGTCCTGCTAGCCACATCCACCCCAAAGCCCTATCTGACCAAAGGAAGAGGTTTCCTTCCATGCAAGTGATTTTTGCTTCTTTTTTTTTTTTTTTTAAATCTTAAGGAAAGCAACTATACCTTACCTCTTCTATCTTAAACTGGGAACCTGGGATTTCTAGATTTTTTTTTTTTTTTTAGGGATTTGAGAGACAACAAAAATCTAGACGGAATCTAGATGGAAATCCAAATTTTTATTTAAAAATCCACATATCTCATATTTCACTTTAGTTATTAATTTTGACCTTTTAATGAAGTGTATCTCTGACCAAGGAGGCTGACAAGTAAGAAAATTGACTGATTTGAGCTTCTATTTCTTGTATTTCTCTGTTCTATCCTTTGGTAAAGAGGAAATACACATTGAAGTTATCAAAAGACAAATAATAGAAAGGAGGAGATAAAACAGAGAAGCCTGGCTAGAATCCATGGCTAGAAGGCTAGATCTGCTCTTGAGTAGTTGGAAATCTGCTGCGATTGAATAATAATTCTGTTTTTGGTTGGTTGAAGCAATAGTTTTAGTATTTGAGCTGTTGTCACAATGAGGTCATCTTTCTTAAAAATCTTCAGACTAGATAATCCCAGTTCCTTTCTTTTTTGCAATTTTTCAACCATCTGATCTTTTTCATTGTTTTTGTTGCGTTCTTTTCCACATTCTTTTTTTTTTTAAATTTATATCTTTTTTTGTTAAAGCTTTTTATTTGCAAAACATATGCATAGGTAATTTTTCAACATTGACCCTTGCAAAGCTTTCTGTTACAAATTTTTCCCTCCTACCCCCACCTCCTTCCCTAGATGGCAGGAACTTTTCCACATTCTTTATGTTTGGAATTATGTATTTCAAATGAGGCCTTTTGTTATCAATTACTAATTAACTTCCAGGGACACAGCTTGCACAATATTCCAATTTTTGAAACTGTACAACTACTAACAACACTACTTTTCTTGTGACACATGTACTATGAGCTTCTAACCCTTGCTTGATTAAATTTTTTTGGAAAGTCTGCAAATATTGTAATTTTGACAAAATCATCAATGACTTCAGTTTTCATTTGGTTCTAATAAACCTACAGTGTAGCTAAGATATTTTTACAATTCTGTAATTAAAGTATGTTTTAGTATGTCTTCTACGAATGAAAAGTTTGACAGTAGTAAGTTGTGAGCTGAAATGTTCTAGGGGTGCTCTCATTTAGTCTGAAGTTTTAATAGCTCTTTGAACCTGCATCAAATCTTTTCCTACCTTATTTATCCTCTAGATTCCAAAGGGATCTTTCTAAAGTGAAGATCTGACAATATAGCCCTCCTACTCACATTTCATAAACTTCAGTGGTTCCCTATTGCAATCCTAGTTGTTGTTATTGTTTTCCTTGTTCTCAAAGAGGATCATGACATCAGGGTGGTGAGGCCATGACATGAAAGTGAATTGAAGTGAGGGAGAGCTGGGCAAGGTTGCCAGCCTCACTTTTCCCTCCAGAGCCATCTGGGACCAGTGACCAGATATAGATCAAGATGACTGGAGGTGGCTTTGGATGCAGTGGGAGACCTTGGTCTTTTTTAAGCTAAAGTCTTCATTACCTCCAAGATCAAATATAAAATTCTCTCTTTCCTTTCTTTCTTACCTTCTTTCTTCTTTCCCTCCTTATTCCCTTCTCCTTCTTCGCCTTCTTCCTTTTTTTCTCCTCCTCCAGTCCTCTTCCTTCCTTCTTATCTATTAACCCCTGGCCGCAATTGTTATTAATTTTGCCTGAAATTTTACCCTACAGGGAAAAAAACAAATCTCCCTAGAAATCCTAGAAAAATAATTAGCTTAGCTGAGGAGTGTAATAGGCAGAAGCTGTTGGAAAATGGGATTTATTTTTTCTGGTGAAAAATTTTCCCATTTCCATGGAACCTGTGAATTTGCGATAATTAAGGCTTTTGGACACCTAGTCAGTTCATAGTGATTGAATTTGGCAGAAAATGGAATCCTATCAGTCAGATCTTAAAGGGATTTCTAAGAGCTAGTCAGGTTGTTCATTTTTATCCTTTAAGAAAAGTCAAAAACTGTTTTGTGACACAGTGACATAAATCCAGTAGAAGTTCTACCACACATCTGCATTTCTTTTTTGAAGCTTTGAAATTTGAGAAGAACAGTAAAGGGAAAGTATATATTGCAGGTCCTAGATAAAAATGACATGTCAGTGCCCGATTTTTCATTCCCATCTTCCTAAAGTTCTATTCCCAGTTTCACTTTATTCTTTTATTCTTTCCCTTTTCTTTATTTACTGTTGATATCAGAGAATAAATAGGAGTAGAGGTAAGGGTAGAGCGACTATAGAATCAGGTAACTTGATCTCTATCTCCTGAAGAAGCTTCCAGCCCAGTTGTGGAATAACTTAGAAGTATTTGTAATTATTTCTACATTTTGTTTCATATTTTGACTTCTTGCTCCCAGAAGACAGATGTATTAGTCTGACCTATTAAATAGAGCTACATATCATTTCCCTTTTGGATATCTGGAAGAGTTGTTGTTTTGTTGTTATCGTATTGAACAATATTTTATAACAATTTAGCCATTATATTAACTATTATGTTGGGGTTAAAATAACCCCAGCACTTCGATCTTCATATTTCATGATTCATTTAGATTTTTATTACATTAATATATACTATATTATTATTATATTGGTATGAATATAATAGTTTCCAAATATAGGCACTACCCTTAAAATGATTATATACATCTTTTTTAATAGAAGAAGGGAAGCACAATGGATAGAGAGCCAGCCTTAAAGTCAGGAGAACCTGAATTAAAGTCTTGCCTCTTATAAATACTGATTATGAATTGATGATGATAACTAGCATTTATATAGCACCCCCACTATGTGGCAGATAATGTGCTAATAATTGTTTTACAACTATCTCACCTAGAGAAAAAGACACTGTAATTATTTTCATTTTATGAATGAAGAAACTGAAGCAGAAATAGGTTAAGTGACTTGTCTAGGGTTACACAGCTAGAAAATGTCTGAGACTAGATTTGAACTCAGGTCTTCTTGACTCCAGGTTCAATACTTAAGTTACTTGTGTGAAGCTAAGCAAGTTTCTTATGATTTCAGTATTCTTTTCAGCTCTCTACTTCATGAGAAGATGCTAGCCTGTATTGATAAAAGTTTCCTTTCTGGGAAATCAGTGAAAATCAGTGAAATCAGAAGTTCAGTTCCGAATCCTATTTTTGATTTTTCCTTTAGCAAAGGCGTTTACTCAAATGGGACTGCAAGAACAATAGGTACAAAGTATTTTCTCCAGGGGCATACTCCCTTCTCTTACATTGTTCTTTAAGGAGAATGAAATCAGACAAAGCACAGGTTTTACATGGCATTGGTCTTACTAAGTTCATGTCCAGAGGTGGCACTGCATTCTCAAGCTTCCATTGAACTAAGTCCTGAAAGTCACTCTTGGCTCTTTAGGGTATCAGTCCTTTGCTGACTGTCAGTATGGACTATGACTCCCCAAATCCCAGATTGTTTGCCTGTGTGTGTATGTATATATGTATATATGTGTGTGTGTGTGTGTGTGTGTGTGTAATTTTTCTAGTTACATGTAAACACATATTTTTACATTTGTTTTTAAAACTTTAAGTTTCAGATTCTCTCCCTTTATTCCTCCCCATCCCTGAATTTAGAAGGCACATGTGAAATTATGCAGAACATTTTTATAAGTCATGCTGCGAAAGAAAATAAAAATCTTCCCCTGAAAAAATCTTAATAAAAATAGTTTTTTAAAAAGTATGACACACATGAGACACAATGAGTTCTTTCTCTGAATACGAATAACACTTCATCATAAGTCCTTCCATCAGCAGAACATAAGACTACTTTTGGATCATTGTATTGCAGAGAATAACAAAGTCATTCACAGCTAATCATCCTACAACATTGCTATTACTTTGTATATAGTACATTTCATTTTGTATGAGCTCATGGAGGACTTTCCAGGTTTTTCTCAGAGCATCCTGCTCATCATTTCTTTCTTTTTTTTTTTAATTTTATTTTATTTGCATAACATATGTGTGGGTAATTCTTCAACAATAACCCTTACATAGCTTTCCGTTACAAATTTTTCCCCCCAACTCCCCACCCCTCCCCTAGATGGCAGGATATCCACTACATGTTAATTATGTTAAAATATTGGCAAATCGAATATATGTATACATATTTCCAAACTTATCATTGTTGTGCAAGAAAAATCTTATCTACACAAACGATATATCAGATAAAGGAAACACAATGTAAGCAAACATCAATCAAGGAGTATGAGAATGTTATGTTGTGGTCCACATTTCGCATCCCTCTCTCTGGGTGTATATGACTTTCTTCAGTGAACAATTGGAGGTGGTTTGAAACATTTCATTGTTGAAGAGAGCCATGTCCATCAGGATTGATCGTCATATAGTCTTGTTGTTGCCGTGTATAATGATCTCCTGGTTCTGCTCACTTCACTCAGCATCAGTTCATGTAAGTCTCTCCAGGCCTCTCTGAAATCATCTTGCTGGTCATTTCTTACAGAACAATAATATTCCATAATATTCATATACCATAATTTATTCAGCCATTCTCCAATTGAAGGGCATCTATTCAATTTCCAGTTTCTAGCCACTACAAAAAGGGCTGCCACAAACATTCTTGCACATGTGGGGCCTTTTCCTTCCTTTATGATTTCTTTGGGATATAAGCCCAGTAGAAATGCTGCTGGGTCAAAGGGTATGCACAGTTTGATAACTTTTTGCTGCTCATCATTTCTTATAAAACAATAAATAGTATTCCATCATAAACACATAACACAATTTACTCAGCTATTCCACAGTTTATTCAGCCATTCCCCACTTGATGGATGTCCCCTCAATTTCCAATTCTTTGCCCTGAGAAAAGAACTACTGTAAATATTTTGTATATATAGGCCCTTTTCCTTTTTTTATTTTTAAAATCTCTTTTGGGATTCATGCCTAATAATGGTATTGTTAGGTCAAAGGATATGCATGATTTTGTAGTCTAGTTCATATCTCTTGATCATTTATCAGTTGGGCAATGGTTCTTGTTTATGAATTTGACTCAGTTCTCTATACATTTGAGAAAAGAGGCCTTCGTTAAAGAAATTTGCTTCAAAATTCTTTTCATAATTATTATTGCTAACCATTTTCCCCTCTTCCCCATTTATTCTGTTCTCTTTCACCTTGTCCCTCCTTAAAAGTGTTCTGCTTCTGACCACCCCCTCCCCCACTCTGCTCTCCCCCACCTTCTTCATCTCCCCTTCTTCTACTTTCCTGAAAGGTAAGACATGTACCAAAATTGAGTGTGTATATTATTTCCTCTTTGAGCCAGTTCTGATAAGAGTAGGGTTCTCTCACTCCCTCTCTCCTCTCTTCCTTCCCTTCCACTGTAAAAGCTTTTTCTTGTTTCTTTTATGGCAGATAATTTATGCCATCCCACCTCTTCTTTTCCCCTTTCTCCCAGTACATTCCTTTCTCACTCCTTAATTTTATTTTATTTTTTTAGATATTTTCTCTTCATAGTCAACTCATACCTCTGCCCTCTATCTATGTATGCTCTTCCTGACTGCCAGAATAATGAGAAAGTTCTTTTGAGTTACAAATATCATCCTTCCATATAGGAATATAAACAGATGAACCTTATTAGGTCCTTTATGTTTTTCCTTTCCTTACCCTTCTCCTGAGTCCTGTATTTGAAAATCAAATTTTCTTTTCAGCTCTGGTCTTTATTGTTATGAATGCTTGAAATTCCTCTATTTCACTGAATGTTTTCCCCTGAAGGATTATATTCAGTTTTTGCTGAGTGGGTGATTCTTGGTTGTAATCCTTGTTCAGTTGCTCTCTGGAATATTGTATTCCTTTAAGCTGCTAAATCCTGTGTTATATCCTGACTTTGACTCCACTATACTTGAATTATTTCTTTCTGGATGCTTGCAATATTTTCTCCTTGACCTGGAAGTTCCAGAATTTGAATTTTCATCTTCAGATTTCTTTCAAGAGGTAAGTGATGGATTCTTTTGATTTCTATCTTATCCTCTGGTTCTAGAATATCAGGAAAATTTTCCTTCATAATTTCTTGAAAGATGATGTCCAGCATGGCTCTCTTCAACAATGAAATGTTTCAAACCAGTTCTAATTGTTCAGCGAAGAAAGCCATATACACCCAGAGAGAGGGATATGAAATGTGGACCACAACATAACATTTTCATGCTCTCTATTGATATTTGCTTGCATTTTGTTTCCTTTCTCTGATTTTTTTCTTGTAGATACGATTTTTCTTGCACAACAATAAGTGTGGAAAAATGTATACATATATTCGATTTGTCAAGTATTTTAACATAATTAACATGTAGTGGATATCCTGCCATCTAGGGGAGAGGTAGGGAGTAGGGGGGAAAAATTTGTAACAGAAAGCTTTGTAAGGGTTAATGTTGAAGAATTACCCATACATATGCTTTGCAAATAAAAAGTTTTAATTTAAAAAAAAAAAAAGAAAGATGATGGCCAGGCTCTTTTTTTGATCATGGCTTTTAGGTAGACCAATAAATTAAAAATTCTCTCTCCTGGATCAAGGACAAGTTGCTTTTCCCATGAGATATTTTATATTGTTTTCTATTTTTTCATTCTTTTGGTTTTATTGTATTTATTTCTCATAAAGTCATTAGCTTTCATTTGCTTAAGGAATTATTTTCCTCATCAAGCTATTGTACCTCCTTTTCCATTTTGTATCAGTCTTATTTCTCTTCCCATTTTTTCCCTCTGCCTATAACTTGAGTTTTAAAATTCCCTTTGAACTCTTTCATGGCCTGAGATATCAATTTTTATTTTTCTTGGAGGCTTTGGATGTAGGAGCTTTGACTTTGTTTTCTTCTGAGTGTGTTTTAATCTTCCTTGTCACCATAATAACTTTCTATCATTAGAATCTTTTTCTGTTGTTTGCTCATTTTCTCAGCCTTTTATTCAGCTTTTAATTTTTTTTTTTGTCAAAGGGCTATTTCTAGGGTGGAGAATGCAATGTGCCAAGGTTTAGGGGTTTGTATAGTTTTCAGAGATCCTTCTAGGGACCTGACCACAAGAACTGTTTTCTGCCCTTGAGCTGTGAGGAGGAAGGTCCCTGTGCTACTGTGGCTGTAAGTTCTAGTGTCCTAAGGCAACCAAGACCTTCCTTAGTGCTGATAGAAAGAGCTCCTGTGGGTTGAGGCCTCTGGAAACTGCCATTATTACCACCACTGCTGCCTGCTCCTGATTTGCTGGTTTCCTTAAGGCCCTTTGAACCTAGCCTTTGATTTCAAACCTTTCCTGCCAACTATCAGTCTTAGTGTCTTTGAGTTGAGAAGTCTAGAAATCACCAGTACTGCTGCTGATTCAGAGGCTCCAAAGCACTGTTGGCACTTGTGCTGGGGCTGTGCTGGCCTGACCTGCACCAGGATTGCACTGGATTTCTACCCTGGTGTAACAGATCTTTACTGTTGACCTTCTAAATTGTCTTTGGTTGAAAAATTGTTCCATTCTGCCTCTTTGGAAGGATTTGGGGAAGAGCTCAGGGGCAGGGGAAGGTCCCTGCTTTTGTTCTACCATCTTGGTTCTGCCTCCTAACATTCCAGATCTTGGATGACCCTGGAGGTATGCTTTCACCAATTTCCAAGATTCACAGGAACTAAACCTCCAGCTTAATCTTCATAAAAGAACAACAACAACAAAAGAAAGAAATTGGCATAATAACTTTATTTAGAGGGAATAACAAAGTATACATAATAGATTTGCAGTTTCATGCACATCTTTTTAAAAAAAATATATACTGTGTTGTGGAAGTCCTTGTTTTATTTTATAGATCAAAAATTAAATAAATAAAAATTTAAAAACAAGTTGTAAGACAAAGAATTAAAGCCCCCATTTTCACTTGTTGGCTATATCCAGGCCTTTGATGAGAGAGATTTATAGCATTGCCTCTTACCAGATACTATCAGCAACAGTGTCAAACCAAGAGTGGAGATCTGCCAAGAAGAACATTCCAAGAGAGTGCTATCCTTATCTTTTTGAAAGGGGGAAATGTATATGTATGTATTGAAAAGCATGAAAAGTATTATCAGTTTTAGGGCACATACAAATTTAGTACAAGATAGATTTTTTTTTGAGGGAACAGTATAGTTTAAATTTAAATTGATACTTTAAGAGGTCTGTAATTTCATCGATGTTAGTACTCTTCACCAGCACAGATTGCAGCTGTTTAGTAGATAGTTATCAGGGAGGTAGCATGGACCAGTGAAAATATCACTGGGTTTGAACTTGGCCACTTCCTTTCTAGGCAAATTAATTAACCCCTCAGAGTTTCATTTTCCACCTCTATAAAGTAAGAGACTTGCATTAGATGACCTGTAAATTCCCTTTCATGTTAAATTCATGAGTTCATGATCCTAAATGCAAAATGCTTGGTAATAAGGTAATAGAGTAGGGAGGTGATAAGGATAATGGATAAGATAACTTAGGAAGTTATTCAGGAAGGCTTGAGCCTGGCGCTTCATCTGGAAAGTTATTGTGGAATCTATTGGAAAGAGCCTCAAAGGTCATAGAATCCAATCTGCCCCTGAATAAGAATCTTTTCTACAACATCCCTTAGAAATTGTTATCTAGCCCAGCTTTCTGGAGAATAGATTTTCCTTACTCTCTCTATCCTCCCTACTCCCCTACTCAAACATAGATCCAACCCAACCACCATCTTTTCAGGAAACAATCTCTCCCTTGTTGTTATTGTTGTTGTTGCTGCTCTTCCTCCTCTCTTCTTGCTTGTCTTAATCCTCTTTTTCTTTCTCTTCCTTCATCTCTTCCCTCAGTGATGTTCTCTTTCTGCCCTGCAGTTCCATTATTCCAATTCAGCAGCATGATGACAGTGCTGTTAGTTCTTAGGCAGAGTCAGATTTCCCTCAGACTTTAGCACCAGGAGTTCCCTATGTTCGAGACAGGAAATAGGTGGATTCCCTCAGATCATGGAGGAGAGCTTCAGAAGAACCAAAGAACCCTTAGTTCAAATATCAGGAAGAAAGGGATCTTCAACTTCTTAAGAATTAGACATTTATCTTAAAATGTATATGAATGTCACTGGAAGGAAGGAAGATGAAAGTAGTGAGGATTAAACTGTATGTAGTAGCATGGAAAACAATTGACATTGATACTGATTATAGATACGGGGGATCTAACAGAGGAAAGAAGCTCTAAAGATTTGGTTTGGCTGTACAAAAGTAAAAGTAATTACAGTCATTTACAGCGACTGCTTACCGTTTATGCCTAATTACTATGCAGCACAATAACAATTATGTAAATCATTAGATGTGTCAGATTAACTCCTATAAATTTTATTTGATTACTAGACCCTGCTAGCATAGTAGTATCCTTCATAGTTTGTTATTCATATAGTTTGGTCATCTGCTTACAATTTAAAACAGAATATTATTGGGAATTGTAGAAAAGGGTAAAGAATGTGTAAAGGAATAGTTTCTAGAAACTTTAAATAAACAATAAACAAACTTCAATAAATAAATACTCTAGCAGTTAAGCTTTTACAATGTTTTTTTAAAAGCTTCCCCAACCCCCCAAATCATGTTAAGTACAGATGCAATTTTGGTGTCATGGAAGGAGTGTCGACAGAGTCACAAAATCTGGCTTCCAATCTCAGATTTGCCACTGACTTGTTCTGTGTGCCCTCTTGCAAGTCAGAACTTCTTTGTCTTGCCCTGAAGTCAGGAGGACCTGAATTCAAATATGATCTCAGACACTTAACACTTCCTAGCTATGTGACCTTGGGCAAGTCACTTAACCCCAATTGCCTCAGCCCCCTCTATCCCCCCCCAAAAAAAGAACTTCTATGTCTTTTAGTCTCTTTAGATATGAAGAGGTTTGGTTTTGAAAAGCCTGTTTAGTCCTGAATCAAGGGTTTCTGGCCTTTTATCGTTGTCATGAAGCCCTTTGGCAGTCTAGAAAAAACCTATGGATCCCTTCTCCAAATAATCTTTTTTTCTTCTTTGTTTCTGTTTTTTCAATAAGGAATTACTAGAGAGTATTGAACAGGGCAGTGACATGGAACACATAACCAAATAAAATAATAAAATGTAAGGTGGTATATAATGAATCACAAAATAGTGTGTGGAACAGACAGTAATGAAAGAGTTATCGAGAGGTGATGATCGATGCAAGTGAAGAAATAAAATAATAAATGCACAAAATGCAAATAAATCAATTATATTAAAATGCAGTTATCAAAAAATATATATTTTAAAAATGCAAGTTCATGGACTGCAGGTTGAGTCTTTATCCTAGTAGTAAAAGGCAACCACTGGAGTTTATCAAGTAGGGAATAGGTCAGATCTGCACAGTAAAGGTGTGTAAATCCATGAACTCTTAAGGATTCTTTTTTCTTTTCTTAGGAGAGAGGATCAACATTAAACACTTTTCAAGGCACTGCAAGTGCACTGTGAGTCACCAGTGTGATGTAATTCCCCTGACAAAAGTTATTGCAGTCCTTGGTTGCATTGATAGAAGTATAATATTTAGAATAAGGGAAAGCAGTAGATCTGCTGTTCTCTGTGCTAGTCAGACCACATCTATGTATCATTTTTAAAGTGGGATATTGACAAAAACCAACGTTCAGCCTGGGTGTTGAAGAATCTTGTGAAGCATGCCATGAGGAACACTTAAGTAAATTGGGAATATTAGCCTGGTGAATAGGAGAATCAAGACAGAATATGACAGCTCTCTTCAGATTTATTAGAGACTTGTTACATAGAAGTTTGATGGCTACGAAGCATCTAGATAAGGATGTAGAGGTGATAGAAAGCAGAGGGAGATCCTGGAGGTGCCAGGACAACCTTTTTTGCCGTTAAAAATATGTTTTTTTATTTCCAAAATATATGCAAAGATAGTTTTCAACATTCACCCTTGCAAAATCTTGTGTAAATTTTTTTTTCCTCCTTTCTCCTTATTCCCTCCCCTAGACAGTAAGTGATCCAATATATGTTAAATATATGCTGTTCTTCTATACATATTTCCACAATTATGCTGCACAAAAAAAATCAGATAAAAAAGGAAAAAAAATAAGAAAGCAAAAAGGCAAGCAAACAACAAAAAAGGTGAAAATATTGTATGGTGATTCACATTCAAATCTCCACAGTCCTCTCCTTAGATGCAGATTGCTCTCTTCATCACAAGTCTATTGGAATTGGCCTGAATCACCACTTTGTTGAAAAGAGCCATGTCCATCAGAATTGAGCATTGCACAGTCTTCTTGTTGCTGTGTACAATGTTCCCTTGGTTCTCCTCACTTCAGGCCTTTCTGAAATCATCTTGTTGGTCGTTTCTTACAGAACAGTAATATTCCATGACATTCATATACCATAAGTTATTCAGCCATTCTCTAACTGATGGGCATCCATTCAGTTTCCAGTTTCTAGCCACTACAAAAAAGGGCTGCCACAAACATTCTTGCATATGTGGGTCCCTTTCCCTTTTTTATGATCCCTTTGGGATACAGACCTAGTAGAGACACTTTTGGATCAAAGGATTTGCACAGTTTGATAGCCCTTTGGGCACAGTTCCAAATTGCTTTCCTAAATGGTTGGATCAGTTAACAACTCCACCAACAACGTATTAGCATACCAGTTTTCCCACATCCCTTCCAACATTTATCATTATCTTTTCCTGCAGGACAACCTTTCTACACATTGCTTTCATCACCCCCCTGTGGAAAAAACTAAAACCAAATCATACTCATAATTGCTAACATTTGTACAGCACTTTGAAATTTGCAAAGCACTTTACGTTGATTATTTTCTGTGGTCCTCATAGACATCCTGGGAAGAAGGTGCTATTATGGGCACTTTTTTTTTTGCAGATGAGGAAACCAAGTTTGAGAGAGATCAAGTGATTTGCCCATAGTTCCTTGCCTAAGATTACACAGCTAGTAAGTATCAGAGGCAGAATTTATATTTAAGTCTTCCTGAATTGCAGTCCCATACACTATCTTCAGGGCCATCAGAGCTGCCTCGAATCCCTCCCTTACAGCCCTTATACTTGGCTTTATAGACTTATTTTTGTAAAGCAACTTAATTTTACAGTATCCCTATACAGCCAACCACCACTCCCTTTGGGCTGGTCTTTATCTTGTTCTCTGGACATATGATGCTCTTTCTTGCATCTGGGATTTGTTTATGTTATTTCTACCATCTGGAATTATCTCTCCTCCACCTGCCTAAATTTTATTTTGACACATTGGGAAATATTGTCATTATAGTCTAAGTTTAGCTTTGGAGATTTTGATTTCCCAGCCTCAAGCCTTTTCCCACTCTAATTTGTTCTCCACACACTAATGTGCTTTTCCCTCAAGGCTCAGATCTATCCATATCATCCCCCTACTCAGCTAACTGCCAATGGCTTCTTGTTTCCTCTAGGATCAAATATAAACTCATTTGATGGACATGCAAAGCTCTTACAACCTCTCCCCTTCCTATCTTTCAAGTCTTCTTACAGTCTCCCCTTAGTCTCTCTGCCAAATATTTTGTCACCCATACTAGCTTGCTCTCAAAGTGCTCCTGTTCTAATGGAGGAAACAATATTTATGGAAGGTTTCAGATGGAAAATAGAATTGAGGAGCAAAAGGGATGTTAATACCTCTTGTTTAATATCATTTCCTCTGATAAAATGATATTGGTTTATGATGCTGAAATATTTCATAGTGTCAAAGACTTTATCTTTAATGGATGTGGATGCAGCTCCTGCAGGAACATTTACCAGGCTGTATTTGCATAGAGGTTACTTCTAAGATTATAACTTTGGATGCTTCAATAGGAGCACTATAATTCCCAAGACTTTTAGCTCCAGGGCTCTCAGCCTATCATGGTTTGAGGGGAGACAGTTGTCAAGATGGTGCAGGTGGTTTGACTTGCCTGGCACATAATGCCTCTCATGTCTCCATCAGGGTTCCTTGCTGCTTTTAGCTAGGTTGGCTTGCTCGACCTCTACGTGGCAGATGATTGGCATTGAATGACTGGCCCCTTCTCCTTGGGAGCTGTCTTTCTCCATGGCTTTGAAGTCGCGGCCAACAGCTTTTGATGGTAGTGATAAGGAAGGTGAACCCCTCCTTCACAATGATTTCTCTCATCAATGATGTTTTCAGGCACTGGGCTGGAAACAGGTTTGGTCGCTCAGGGTGCCCTACTTTTCACTATTGGAGGGGTCTATGGTCTTTGTGAATTAATACGTAAAAAAAAAAAAAAAAAACCACAACATTATCTGATGACCAGCCCTTTGGTAATGAGCTTTTCTAAACTTGTCAAAGCTGAGTTTCCAGCCACAGGTATTAGCCAGGGTGGTACCATGAAAAAACCATTGCTAAATCTCACCTCTGATGACTACTCCCTCAGTAACCTTAGGCAGGGCACTTAACCCTTCTGAGTCTCAGTGTCCTCATCTCTAAAATCAAGGGGTAGGACTACATGGTCTTTAAAGTTCCTTCCACTGTCTTTTCTCATTTATCCTTAGGCTGGTTCTAAGCACAAACAAAAATGCTAGAGCCATGCTCTACTTTGAGGAAACACACCATGATGAAGCATTGGATTAGGACTTTAGTAGAGATAATGGATTTAAATGATGCAAATAGAACACGTTTTTAAATGTGCAGTTTGGTGACTTTCTCATTAATTCTTTATTAATCTTAATTTACTGTAATTTGTCCCATTGTTAATTCTGAACTCTTTAGTTGGAATCAAAAACCTTCTCTACCTGTCAGCTTCAGACTCTTGGATTACTGTGCCTTCAGGCAGTTTCCTCTCAGATATTGGTTATGGGCACTTTAAGTAATCATTCATTTTTTCGTTCTCTAAATATTTACTGTGTCTACAATGTACAAAAGTTCCTTAAGGGAGAGGCACTGTACTGACTATTCATTCATCTGACTTTCTTCACTGCCCAGTGTTTAGGTAATGCTTCATGGATTTAAGTGCAATCTGGAACCCCTCTTTGATTTATCTCTTTAGGATCTGGCTTCATTTCCTTTTATTGTTACCATCCCTACCCATCCTACAAATCTTACCTCTTCCATGAAGTCTTCCCTGATTTCTCCATCCCACACAGATATCTTCCTCCTTTAAATCTAGGTGTAGGAAAACTGCTGATGAGAATAAAATTAGGATGACAATGATATTGTATTTAACAAAGTTTTTCTCAGTTGGTTCTTTTGTACTGTTTTCCATGTGAACACACATAGGATAATGATTGTCTTCAAGAAGAAAACGAATTCACCAAATAAATATATACCATTATTATCCTCTTTGAGCTAAATGGCATTCAGTACAGTTTAGTAATTGAAAGGGCAATCCAGTAATTGAAAAGACAGATGGCAGTTCTCTTAGAGGCTATGATGATGTTTTTAACTGCTCTGGCATTCTGTTGTCATGGAGAAATTAACCAGTGCTGGACCATTAATTGGTGTTTGTACACGAGGCAGTTGAGTTGCTTGGACATGCTGTCTCATAATTTTAATCATTATTTTAAAATATGACCATAACTAATTCATAGGATTCCATGTAGTATAAACAATATGAAATAGAACAGACAAAAATCCTAGTGTGGTACAGAGAGTGAAACAGGAAGAAAAGATGGTGATAGTTTTGGCTACAGAGTGTGACCATGGAGGTCACTCTCATTCCAGAAAGTTCTTTAGTTTAAAAATTAAAAATAAGTTTAGCTTATTTCTTTCAGAAAATTTTTTTCCCTATTGTGTGATTTGGTGAATATTTGGAGTCATGAGCTATGTTTTGATATGTCTGAAATCACCTTGAGTGTGCACTGGAGAATAGAGTGGGAAGAAGGGAGGTTTGGAAGGGCCAGTCCAGAAAGTTATATGAGGAAGAAATAGTTATTTCTCTATTGTTGGAGAAGGGATTAAAGAGTAGTTAAAGTTGTTAAACCAGGATCATTTAATGAGGTTTTTTTTTTGGGGGGGGGCAGTTTACAGAGTAAAATTTGTCATATGCTTCCTTATATATAGTGCAGAATTAAGGTTAGGAAGAGTTGTTAGGTTTCATTATTTTCAGCATTTTTTGTACTGCTGTAGTGGTTGTTATTATTAAGTCATTTCAATCATCTCCAACTCTTTGGAACCCTGTTTCAGGTATTTTTGGCAGAGATTTTGGTGTGGTTTTTTCACTTCCTTTTCTAACTCATTTTACAGGTGAGGAACTGAGGCAAATAATATTAAGTGACTTGCCTAGGCTTAAATAGATAATACATTTTGGAGGCCAGATTTGAATTCAGTTCTTCCTGACCCCCAGACTTAGCTCTCTACTATCCACTGAGTCATCTAGCTGTTTCCTATATATGCTATAGTAGTACATAGACTTCCAGAGTCTGAAACCATTTACAGAATTTTCCTGTTGCAGGTTGCCATGTTAACCTCATTAATTACTTGATTGACACTCTTTTATTAGGCTGAAAAATGAGTCACTCAGGCAAAAAAAAATTTTGTTTGACTAGTGATGCAGATTACACCATTTTTTAAAATTATAATTTAAGAAGTCAGGTGCATAATCTTTTTGCTACACTCACTCAATCATTCATCCACGCACCAGGAGATGCTATATATAGCATTTTGAGGTTTTATTGTCCACTGCATTGTGGCAAGTCAGATCTGCTGTGAGATTGGGGGCAGAGCTCATCTCATGCTTTTTATTCTACTGTGGGTAATCAGTGTAACAGCACAGATTATTTAAATTTCATAGTTTCTGCTTTTACTACATTGCTTGGTTAACTATTTCCTACCAGAAAGCACCATCTTCTACAGTCTCTAGTGTTCTTTCCACAGAGTCTTACTTTAAAAAGGTTATACTCATTAGCTTCTCCAGATTTTACTTGTTGATCATGTGTTCCCTTATCCCCAGTCCCAATTAAGCTTTATAATATGTTAGCACAATATTTTCTGTTTCATCATTTGCTCTGTATTGCTTGCTCTGCAATCTTTCAGTTCAACTTTTTCTATACATTTATTGTTATATACAATAATCATTATATAATATGCATGCATATTATACATTGTGCATTTATAATTTCTATAACTCTAGTATTCCATTATTAACTCATTTAGTTTATGATTTTGGAGATTTTCAGCAAATCCATAGTTTTATATTGCTTCTATAAGTCTTTCATAATCTTGTGTATATCATTTTGTGTCTGTGCTCCAACAAAACAAATTTCTAAATTCTAGAATGACTGTCTCAAAAGACTCTTGATTATTGCCATACCCTGTTGAGTTGAAACAATTTCCTGAGGGAACCAATTGTGAATTCTCATACTATCTTTTAGATCCCTAATTTCCTATTAAAGCAGATCTATAAAAATAAGAGTGAATAGTTTTAGGCTTATTATGCAACTAATCTTCACTCAATTGGTGATAGGCCATTAATTGGAAGAGGTACTTCCTCTTCCGTCAATACCACTACTGCCTACTGTATGTTTTAGGATATTGATGTTCTTAAGAGAGCTATATTTGTTCAGTACCTGCCAGAATTCAAATCTACTCTAGGTATCAAATATTTTTATAAATTTGATGAGTAAGATGGAGAGGTCTGATGTTCTTCCTTAGATTTCTTTTTTATTTGCTATGGGACAGAAATTATGTCTGTTATACCATGTTGTGATTTAGCGCTCCTGTTAATAACTGCAAAAGATAATATAGAATACTGTCTAGGGCTCTTCTAGCAGTGAAGAAAATTTAAGTGGGAATGCTTTTTTTTTTTTTAGCTGTGTGACCCTGGGCAAGTCGCTTAACCCCAATTGCCTTAGCAAAAAGCAAAAAAGAAAAAAAGAAAATGGAAGTACCTTAGAGCTGCCATTTTCCTCAATATTATTTGTATAAAGGAAATAATTAGTTTAGCTTTTTGATTCATGTATTCTGAAAGAGGTGGTCATTTAGGGCTAGGGGATTAACCAGCCTTGTCACTCAAGTATCTATGTGAAAATCAGCCTGTGATTTTCAAAAAGATTGTGATGAATTTTAAGATTCCTTTTGCTTAACAGAGACCCACCTTCAGTGTTGAAAGGGAGTTATAATGGACAGAGTGTGCCGAACTTGGAGACAGGTGCACCTGAATCAAATCCTGCTCCAGACACTTATTAGATTCTGGGCAAGTCTTTTTTTTTTTTTTTTTTTTTGCTTTTTTTGCTGAGGCAATTGGGGTTAAGTGACTTGCCCAGGGTCACACAGCTAGGAAGTGTCTGAGAGCAGATTTGAACTCAGGTCCTCCTGACTTCAGGGCTGGTGCTCTATCCACTGCGCCACCTAGCTACCCCTGGGCAAGTCTTTTAACCTCTCTGAACCTCAGTTTGTTCATATGTAAAATGGGCAAATAATAGTACCAACTTCACAGAAGTTTGAGGAAGATCAAACGAGTTCTTTACAAGATATGTAAAGTACTGCAAAACTTAAAGTGCTATATAAATGCTGGTCATTATTGTTGTTATTATTATTAGGGAGAAAACTATTAAAATGTTGATGCCTCTCCTGGATTCTTTCCTTGTTCGTAATCCCCTTCAAAGGCCAGTCAGTAACAAGTCTAGAGATTCTTTGATTACCTCAGTACATAATGATCTCTGTTGCTTCTCACTTAAAAACTATTTGGAGTTACTAACCTTCACAGTACTGCCTTGTACTACCTCATTATTTCATTTTTTTCTTGTGTTAGCCTTGTTTTCCTACTTAGATAACAAATTCCATGAAGGCAGGAATGGGATGTTATTTCTTTATATCTCCTGTGCTGCTTTAAATATAGTAGACCCTCAATAAATATCTGTTGATTGAATATAGTAAGGTACTTTTTCTTTTCTTTTTTTTTTTAACTTGCTTTGCCAGTCATATTGCAGTAAGCATCATATATAGTTATTGGTAGTAGTAATTGCAGTAGGTGAACTTAAAGACCCTTACAAGTCAGTGAGAAGATAAGTAAAATTTGGATGTGATCCTTTGAGTTCATTCACTTTATTTGTGGAGTGTATTCTGATCCTAAGTTCTTATAACACCCAATCTTATTTTCAAGTATTGAGTTATTGTGCTGAGTACCATGTTTATTCCTGTAAGCCTAGAAGAGTAGTTTAAAGCATAGTTTTTGCTCTCACAAAACATTACAACTAAAACATTTAAAGAAATTCAGAAACCTGAAGTCAGGAGGTCCTGAGTTCAAATCAGACACTTAACACTTCCTTAGCTGTATGACCCTGGGCAAGTCACATAACCCCAATTGCCTCAGCAAAAAAAAAAAAAAAAAAAAATCATAATAGCAAGATGCTAACTTATGTACCACTGATTGGAAATACAATAGGAATTCAGAGAAGACTAATATCAGTGGGGCTTGGAGTAGACAAGGAATATTTTTACAAAGGAAGTGGAATTTGTGATGGCCTAGAGGGGTAGGTATGATTTAGATAACAACAAAGTTGAGCAGGGCAATATAGGGGAGGACAAATGAGAATAAGCACGATAAGAAAATAGCGAAAAGTGCCTGTTTGGTAAAGTTGCTTAATAGATATTTGTTGTTGATTTGGATAAGGAAGAGTAGTAAGAAATGAGGTTGGATAAATAGGTTTGACCTTTAAATTATGGAATGCCTTGAAAATAGCATTAAGTTTAGACTTGATGAAGTAAGCCATAAAATGTTATTGAATAAGAGAGTGAAATGCTAGAAGCATCATTTCCAGAAATTTAGTGTCTCCCTCCTTTTAGTTTACTATTACCAGATCAGAGGTAGAGATCAGTTAAGAAAACTGTTGGCTATGAAGTAGGCAGGATGTGATGAGGTCCAGCTAGTAATTTATGGAATTAGAGTTTAAAAGTATCTTAGAAGTCATCTTTCTAGGCCTTAGTTTACTCATCTATAAAATAAAAATTTGGACTATATGATCTCTCTGCTGTTCAAATTCTAGGCATTAACTTCGGTCTCCTGTCTCCTGTCTCCTTTCCTTTCCTTTTTTTTTTTTTTTTTTTTTAAATAACATCCCTGAGAAAGTGGTCACCCAGGTTTTACTTGAGCATTTCTAAAGATAGAGAAACTCATTGGCATATGAGGCAGTTCTTCCCATCTTTGGAATCTTGTTTTTAGAAAATTCCTTCTTATTTTGAATCCTCTAGTCATTTATACTCATTATTCTTTCTTATGTTCGATGGAACTAAACAAAGAAAATTCAGTTCTTCCATATGATGATGTAGCTTTTGATCTATTTGAAAACAGCTATCATGTCCCTCTAATGTTTCTCTTCTTCGTGCTACACATCCTTCTTTTATTCCCCATTTGACATGTAAGCATATGGAGACATTATTCCAACAACCTTGGCCTTATTAATATGCTATTCTAGCCTACTGGTTTTATTGGTCATATGTGGTAACAATATGCTTTGAGAGGAATGTGCAAATGTGAGCCTTTTTTTCTCAATAGTATTTTATTTTCCTAAATACATCTAAAGATAGTTTTCAACATTCATCTTTGTAAGATTTTGAGTTCCAATTTTTTCTCCCTTCTTCCTTTATCTCCACAAGATAGCAAGTAATCTGATATAAATTATGCATGTACAGTCATTTAAAACATATTTCCATATCAGCCATGTTGTGAAAGAAAAATAAGACCAAAAGGGAAAAAAACCACAAGAAAGAAAAAAGCAAAACAAACAACAAAAAGATGAAAATTTGTGGTGGCAAGGAATTGGAATCTGAGTGTATGTCCATTAGTTGGAGAATGGCTGAATAAGTTATGATGTATGAATGTGATGGAATATTACTGTTCTATAAGAAACGATCAGCAGGATTGTTTTAGAGAGGTTTGGAGAGACTTATATGAACTGATGCTGAGTGAAGTGAGTAGAAGCAGGAGATCATTGTATAAGACAACAACAAGATTATACAAAGATGAGTTATGATGGACGTGGCTCTTTTCAACCATGAGGTGATTCAGGCCAATTCCAGTAGACTTGTGATGAAGAGAGCCATATGCATCCAGAAGGAGGGTACTGAATGTAGATCACAACATAGTATTTTCACCTTTTTGTTGTTGTTTGCTTGCCTTTTTTTCTTTCCCATTTTTATTCCTTTTTGATTTGGTTTTTCTTGTACAGCATGATAATTGTAGAAATATGTGTAGAAGAATTACACATGTTTTAACATATATTGGATTACTTGCTGTCTAGGGGAAGGGGAAGAGAAAAATTTGGAACAAAAGGTTTTGCAAAGATAAATGTTGAAAACTATCTTTGCTTATATTTTGAAAATAAAAGGCTATTATTTAAAAATAAATAAAAATAAGAGATTATGTAAAAATGCTTATTCATCCAAAAAATGAAAGAAAATAATATGCTGCGATCTATATTCAGTCTCCATAGTTCTCCCTCTGGATGCAGATAGCATTTTCCCTTCCAAATCTATAGGAACTGTCTTGGATCACCACATTGCTGAGAAGAGCTAAGTCTATTACTGTTGAGCATCACATAATCTTACTGTTACTATGTACAGTGTTCTGGTTTTGCTTATGTCACTAAACATCAGTTTGTGTAGGTCTTTCCAGGCTTTTCTGAAATCAGCTTGCTCATCATTTCTTTTTTTTTTTTTATTAAAGCTTTTTATTTGCAAACAATATGCATAAGTAATTTTTGGACATTAACCCTTGCAAAGTTTTCTGTTACAAATTTTTCCCTCCTCCCCACCCCCTCCCCTAGATGGCAAGAAGTCTAATACATGTTAATTATGTAAAAATATTTGACAGATTGAGTATGTATGTACATATATTTATACAGTTATCTTGCTGTACAATGAAGAGAAAAAAATAAAAATAAAAAACCCGAGAAGGAAAACATAATGTAAGCAAACATCGATAGAGAGTATGAAAATGCTATGTTGTGGTCCAGACTGAGATCATCATTTCTTATAGAACGATAATATTCCATTAAATTCATATGCCATACATTATGTAGCCATTTCCTAATTGATGGGCATCCATACAATTTCCAATTCCTTGCCACTACTGTAAACATTTTTGCACGTGTGTCTTTTTCCCTCTTTAAAAACAAGAAATTTCTTTCTTTTTTTTTTTTATTAAAGCTTTTTATTTGTATAACATATGTATGGGTAGTTCCCCAGCATTGATCTTTACAAAGCTTTCCATTACAAATTTTACCCCCAGTCCCCTCCCCTCCCCTAAATGGCAGGAAGTCCATGACATGTTAATAATGTTGAATTACTTGACAAGTTATGCAAGAAAAATCCTATCTACAAGAAAAAAAAAGAAAATCAGAGAAAGGCAACACAATGCAAGCAAATATCAATAGAGATCATGAATATGTTATGTTGTAGTCCATATTTTATATCCCTCTCTCTGGGTGTATATGGTTTTCTTCAGTGAACAACTGGAACTGGTTTGAGACAATTCTTTATTGCAGAGAGCCATGTCCATCAGAATTGATCATCATGTAATACTGTTCTTGCTGTGTATAATGATCTCCTGGTTCTGCTCATTTTACTCAGCATCAGTTCATGCAAGTCTCTCCAGGCCTCTCTGAAATCGTCCTGCTGGTCATTTCTTACAGAACAATAATATTCCATAACATTCATATACCATAATTTATTCAGCCACTCTCCAATTGATGGGCATCCCTTCAGTTTCCAATTTCTAGCCACTACAGAAAGGGCTGCCACAAACATTCTTGCACATGTGGGGCCCTTTCCCTCTTCTAAGATCTCTTTGGGATATAGGCCCAGTGCAAACACTGCTGGGTCAAAGGGTATGCACAGTTTGATAACTTTTTGAGCATAGCTCCAAATTGCCCTCCAGAATGGTTGGATCCATTCACAGTTCCACCAACAATGTATTAGAAAACAAGAAATTTCAAGGAAAGAATTAACAATAGGGATGTGATGGAGAAGGAAGAATCAACCATTACTCCTGGATTTCTAGCCTGGGAAATTGGAAGAATGGTGATATCTATAGAAGATATGAAATTGTTGAAATCTCAGCAGTGAAATTTAAATGTGGAAGAAACATTCATGCTCTGCTTTTGTGTCAGTGGAAAGTTTGAAGTACTGTTTACAGAGAGTGTAAGTGACAAACTTGGTTCAGTTGCCTTGGAATCTAGACTCAGGTCCCACTGTATCAGAGGCTTGTTGTATATTCATTGGTAAGAGCTGTAGTATGTGAACTGAAACTGTTTCACTCCCTGGAGAGGTTGGTATCATTAGCTTTCTAATTAAAATTGTAAACTTCAAATCCGTTTAGATTGTGGGAGTCCATTTAATATGTGTGAATCCCCATTTTGAGAATGTTGTTCATTTTGTAATAAAGCTGTTACAATGTTCAGAGTTACCAGTGGAGCACATTTTAACATAGCTTTTTCAAAATGATACATTTTTAAAAATGTTTTTTATTTCCCTTTCTTACTGTGAGTTTATAAACTGGTCATCAAAGATATGTGTGCAATAGATATTTAATTGAAGGAGAAGTAGCAAATGTGAATTTTGCAAATCAGAATAACTGAGGTTTTACCTTATACTCAGCAAATTGGCAGAATTGCTGAAAAATGAGAATAGTCAAAATTGGAATGGTTGTGAAAAGACTGACACATTAATGAACAATTAGTGAAACTGAATTGGTCCAACCTTTTTAGGAAGCAATTTGGAATGATGTGGGAAAAAGTTAATACAATGTTCATTCCTTTTGACAAAGAGATTCTATTGCTAAGCATATATTCTAAAAGGACAATGGCATAAAAAGAGCCCTAATATGCAAAAGAATATTTATAGCAACATTTTCTGTAGTAGTAAAGAACTAGAAACAAAGTAAATGCCTATCAAGACTTCGCTAAACAAATGTTAGTACCTGAATGTAATGGAACGCTACTTTCTATATGGAATGATGTATATGATGAATATAGAGAAGAATATAGAGAAGATAGATGAAATAGAGAAGACTAATATGTACTGATACAAAATGATATAAACTGAACCAGGTATAAGAAAGACAATAATATAAATAGGAAAAATAACAACATTAAAACAATCAAAATGAAATGATACAAAAACGTTATGACCAAATTTGGCCCTTTATAAAAATGTATGAAATGAAGAGACATAAGACTATAATAATGGTAATGTTTACAAGTATGTACATAATGCTTTAAGGTTTGCTAAGTGCTTGGCATGTTCTCATTTGATACCCATAACAACTATGTATGTATTTATAGATAAGAAAATTGAGCCATAGAGGCAATAGAGAAGTCAAGTAATCAGGGTCACACAGCTAGTTAAGTGTCTGAGGTAGGATTTGAACTTTCTGATTCCATGTCCTGTGCTCTATCCATTATGCCACCTAACTTCTCATGAGTGTGGCTGGATGTGAAATAATGTGGAATATGAAAGATTATGTATTCCTACCCTCCTTTCCCATTTCATAAATGGGGAAATTGTGTCCTTGAGAAGCAATTTCCCCTCTTACTTAAGGCCTTGTAGATAGGAAGTGAAAGAACAAAGATGCAAACCCCATTCTTTCCATTTCAAATTCAATGCTTCAACACCAACTATAGCCTTTGCCTCACTGACAACTTTAAGCATCCAATCCTGATAATATCTGAGTTTTTTGATATGTTGGTTAATTTTGTTGTGTTGTTTTTCCCCTCATTTCTTATTTTTTTGTTATAAAAGATTGCTCTCTGAGGGAATGGTTATATCTGGAAATGAGTTGATTTAAATATAAAAGATCATAAAATTATTTTTTAAAAACTAATTTCTTTAATCTCAAGGTGCTAAGGTAGTGAGTGCCTATGACCTCCTTCTAAAGTTATCTAAAAAAAGCTAGAGGACAGATTGGCTAAGATGACACGAAATGATAATAATGAATGTTGGAAGAGATGTGAAAAACTTGGAACACTAATACATTGTTGATGGAGTTGTGAACTGATCCTGTATCCCAAAGAGATCATAAAAGAGGGAAAAGGACTCATGTGTGCAAAAATGTTTGTAGGAGACCTTTTTCTAGTGGCAAGGAAGTGGAAACTGAGTGGATGCCCATCAGTTGGGGAAAGGTATATAAATGTAATGGAATATTATTGTTCTTTAAGAAAAGATCAGCGGAATGATTTCAGAGAAACCTAGAGAGACTTACATGAGCTGATGCTAAATGAAATGAGCAAAACTAGTAGATCATTGTACATGGCAGCAACAAATTATATGATGCTCAGTTCTGATGGACATGGCTCTTTTCCACAATGAGGTGATTCAGGCCAGTTCCAATGGACTTATGATGGAGGGAGCCATCTGCATTCAGGGAGAGGAATGTGGAAACTGTGTATCATGATATAGTATTTTCACCTTTTTTATTGTATGCTTACATTTTGTTTTCTTTCTCATTTTTTTTCTTTTTGATCTGATTTTTTTTTGCACCATGATAATTGTGGAAATATGTATATGGAAGAGTTGCACGTATTTAACATATTGGATTACTTGCCATCTAGGGGAGGAGGTGAGGGAAAGGGAGGGAAAAAATTTGGAACACAAGGTTTTGCAAGTGTGAATGTTGAAAATTATCTGTGTATGTGATTTGAAAAGAAAAAAGCTTTAATTAAAAAAAAGAGATAGAGGATTGGATGCTTAAAGCTGTCAGTGAGGCAAAGGTTATAGTTAGTGTTGAAGCATTGAATTTGAAATGGAAAGAATGGGGTTTGCATCTTTGTTCTTTCATTTCCTATCTACAAGGCCTTAAGAGGGGAAATTGTTTCTCAAGGACTCAATTTCCCCATTTATGAAATGGGAAAAGAGGTATATGGAATGCATAATCTTTCATATTCCTGTCAGTTTAGAAACTGTGATCCTATGTATGAAGATTATCTCAAAAGCCTAATTCTACCAGTGCTGAGCCCTGGAAACTCAAGTGCCTCTACCTCAGAGGCTATTGGATTATTCTTGGATGGGGGTTGTTGGGATTTTTCTGGTAAAGGAAAAGGTCTGTATATATTGTTTACTTTTTCTGCCACAGATTTGGACTGGAGAGGATGCTTAGTGAAGATGCTAGTTACTTTTTGAAATGTGCTTGGTGGGAGACACTTGGATATTTGTCATTTTAGTTCTTGAGGCTGAATGTTTGCTTCATTTGTAATTAATTCTAAGAAATCTCTTTGTACAATATCTAGGGCAGCACTACACATAATAAGATCCTGAAATGTATTTAGATGACAGTGGTTATTCTCAGAGCTTTCTTATGGTACCTATATATGGAATCCAAGGACCCTGAAAATGAGTAAATTGGAGTATGTTTGGTCACCTCCAAGACTCATTTTACAATTTTGCATCAGCATTTAATATGACTTCAGAAAGCAGATAGAGGCCTAAAGTTCATCTTCTATTAATACTGCAGCTCAGTAATGGTGAATTGTGTTTTGAAAAAGAAATGGAAAGACTTGGTTATAAAAAGATAAAAGAAATGCCAACATTGTATCATCCCAATTTGCCATTCAACTCAGCCTTCTGTTTTGGAAAGGGGGATGGAGGATGGGTAACCGAAAACTGTTTGTGTTCCATGATGTCATTTCCACAGTTTAGCCAAGTTACCATAAAATTGTAATTTTGTAGAATCTTAGAGCAGGAGAAGATAGTTGAATTTAGAGGAAGAATCTTGTTCCATTTTATCACTGTTGTGGATTTCTCAGCCATGGGTTTCTCTAGATCTTGAATTTATTTCTCTATCTAATCTGTCTATTTTGATAATAAGTTTCTTAAGTTTGTTCCTCACTCTACGAAGCTCTTACTTCCTTTAGCCCTTTAGTTCCATATGTAGATACTGTGATGTCCCTTTCATTCAGGTTGCCCTTCTCTGGTTTTTGGGTCATGTTTCAGGGCTTGGAGTGGAAATGCTGGGCTGAGTTCAATATAAAAATCTTCTTTTGCTCTTTTGAGTTTCTAACTTATATGACCTTTCTGCTATTATGGGAGAAATCTCTTGAATTTTTTTTTTTAATCTGTTGTAGCATTAACCTTCAACTAATCATTATGGATCAAACTGATTATTATAGTCTCATGCTTACTGTAAGATGAAAGCAATCTGATTACAATTAGCTGCACGTACCTTCTTTTGGTAAAGTGACCTTATTAAAAGAGTTTTGTTGGTTTGTTTTAGCAAAGCTTTTTATGATGGAAAAGGATTGAGACATTTTATTTCCTTGTGGGTATCAAGGTGATGCCTACATAAGAATGTTGAGCCTGGATTTGGAAAGACCTGAGTTTAAATAATACTCTCAGACACTAAGTAGCCATGTGATCCCAGACAAATCATTTAACCTGTTTGCCTTAGCTGTCCTCCCACACCTACAATGATCCCCTTCCTCCTTTCTGTTTCCTGGCTTCCTTCAAGTTCCAGCTAAAGCCTACCTTCTACCACCTTCTACTTCCCAATCCTCCTTAATTCTAATGCCTTCTCTTTGTTGATTTTTTTTTTGAATTTATTCTCTTTATAGATTGTTTTTACTTAGCTATTTATGTGTTTGCATCATTAGACTATGAGCAGAAATTGTTTCTTATCTTTCTTTGAATCTCTAGGATTTAACACTGAATCTGGCACATAGTAGGTATTAATAAATGCTTATTGACTAATAGTAAAATTTTGGGCAAATCATTAAATCTCCTCTGGGTCTTGGTTTTCATCTCTAAACGGAGAATAATAATAGTACCTACTTTACAAGGTTGTTGTGAGGATCAAATTAGATGATTCCTGTAGAATGTTTTTATAAGCTTTAAAGCATAATATAAAAGTTATTATTATGATCATTATTATGCACAATTCTTGAAACGATTTGAGAAAGAGATAGCTTTTGAGAAAGAGATACTTTCTACAAGTTTTCACAGTACACCTCCTCCCCTCCCCCCCATCCCCTGCATTGTTATTCACTTGTTTTTTTATCTTGACCAACTCTTTGTTACCCCATTTAGAGCCATTGCCATTATAAAGGAGCAATTGAGGCAAATAGGGTTAAGTGGCATTCCCAGGATCACACAGCTAGTAATCATCTAAGACCAGATTTGAACTGATTTCAGGCCTGGCACTCTATCCACTATGTCACCTAGCTGACCTCACAATATCTTTAACTGACTTAGTTTGTGATACTTCATAACCCAGCCTCTTTTGTTTTGTTTTGCCTATATTTTACTCATTGGTTGTTGAGGCATTATATGGAAAAACTTGAAATCTCTGAATCTGCCTTTTTTCAATTCTGGAGACAATTATATTCAGGGGCTGAGTCCCTTCCAGAGTGGTGCCCTACAGGAAAGGGATTCCCAGGGCACAAAGTAATTATTTTATTTTTTGGGGGGAAAGGCATTGCAGCTTGCCTGGAGCAATCTGGGTTGATGTGCACATTCTGAGGTTTTACATGATTATTTAGTTTCCAGTTTTCTTTTCAATTAAGTAGTTATTCTCAGGCAGTTGTTGTTGCTATGGGAACTGTGCTACTAAGACTATTTCCTTAAAGCCAAACTCACCTCAATCTTATGGTACTGACTATTATGGTCCTATAATTTAAAAAAAATACAGTGGATCTTTAAACATAAGAAATGACAAATAACCCATATTTCTTCTTTCATAGAAGATTTAGAGGAGAAATGCTTCTGACAGAGAGAGGAATTTATAGATCAAAATGAGTTTTAGGTTTGGAACCAGAGGAATGGGGTTTGAATCCACACTCTTCTGTTTACTCTGATGGACCTTGTAGGTCATTTCACCTCATCCCTGGAATTAAGGGGTTAAATTAGATGAATTTTAAGGTTCCTTTCAGCTTTAAAGTATGATCCTGTTATCCTATAATTTTTGAAATCATAGATCAAAATTTGGAGCTAAAAGGACCTTAGATCTATTGAATTCAACCGCCTCATTTTAAAGATGTGAAAACTGAGTCCAAAAGGTTAAGAATTGTTTTGGATTGCACAGCTAGTAAGATCTGGTGGAACTCAGGTTATTAGGAAGTTTTGAATTGAGGTCTTATTAGCTTCAAGACCTACCCTGTTATCAACTGATTCTATACTTGGATATATTTTTTCCTTTAACTTTGAAGTGATTAGGATATTTGTTCATTTTTGTTTCCTGATTTTTGTATTTTAGGGCAATCTGGGCAGAGAATCAGACTATATGTTCTGTGTAAGAATCAAGCTTTTCTTTCTTGCTAATGAAGGGAAACAAAAGTTTATCTCTCTGTTCCATGCCAAGAATGACTAGCCTTTTGTAGTTCTGGGGATTCATTTAGGGACGTTGGGACCAGTGCTTCATAACTCTAGGGATCTTGTTAAGAGCTTTCAGAACTCAGTTCTCTGCAACTCTTGTCCAGAGCAAGTTCAAAATCCAGATGCCATATTGGAACCAGGAACAAGTCACATCAGTCAGAAATTTCAAGTCATTCTTTTCTACCAGCGACCTTCAGTTGACATTTTTATGGCCCGAGATGACTTGACTTTATTCCTTCTGCCTGTTCTCAATAACATCTTCAATATTCTAGCTGCCCTGACACAGTTCCTAATGGGATAAACATTTGGTTTATTGTGTTTTTTAATCTCGTGTGTGTGTGTGTGTGTGTGTGTGTGTGTGTGAAAGAAAAATGATATAGACTATCAATCATAATCATTCCATTAATTAGTTTTAGTTAACTGATTTTTTAAAAATCAGAAGGTAGTAAGGATGAGTGATAGAATTATTGGTTGGCAAGTTACTGAAGTGTCAAAATAAAATGCCTCAGTAAAAAAACACTAATGTCAAGAGTAAAAAATTAGTGTAAACCTTTATTTTAATGGAGTCTTTGTTATTAAAGGAGTATTAGAATTCTAAATTGGGTTACTTTGGGACTAACAAGCAGGTGATTTTCTAACTGGGGAGAAATGGAGATGAAGCATTTAGTATGTATGTACTCTTATCTCTTGCAAAGCTTCTCATTGTTTGTGGCTGTCCCAGCTGCTTGTAAAATTAAAAGATAAATAAATGACCACTGTGGCTTTCCTTTGAATAAAGATTTCCTTGAATCTGAAGCTTCCTAGTCTGACTAGGGAGATCAATGCAGATAAAGATGTGAGCTCCTGTATGATTGTGTTAAGAGTCAGTCTAGGTTAAGAAGAGATTTAACTTATAAGAAGCAGTAGATTTTGGGTTTTTTTTTTTTTCCTTATCTTTTGGAAGTGATTTGGGAATGATCAGTAGAAATATAAGAACCTCTTGGGGAGTAATAGTCTTTATGTTAAAGAGAAAGGTGAGCTTACATGTTATGACATATCAATGCTTTAAAAGTTGTATTAATTCTAATACTTGTGTGACCTTAGATAAATCACACCCTCTCTGGATTTTGATTTTCTCATGTAAAATGAGGGGGGCTGGGCTGGATGTTTTTGTAAAATCCCTTGTAGTTCAGTGATTCTATCTTTCATAAGGTATTTCACAGGAAAAAAATGGCCTTTTCATTATTTCTGAAGTTTTTTTTTTCTCTTCTTTCTTTGCTGCCTCTTGTGGTTTCTTCAGGTAATTGGACCTATCTGGGATGGGGAGAACAGCCAAGTATGTAACAGTTAAAAAAATTTTTTTTAAGTTTCTTAGGCCTTCCCTCCCTGCCTTTTCACCTTCCCACTCCTAACCCCTAGAATCATGCTGTTCATGCATATAAGCATAACATTTATGGCTCTTGGCATAATTGCCTAAGGATGGAATAGCCTGTTCACTGGTGTACTTCCAATTTGGTTTAAAACCAAATTCCCAGTTTATATAGCTAGCAAGGCCTAGTAGTATGAGTCCACATAAGCCGAGGGACAGCTCTTC